>PVLA01007347.1:0-106905 GCA_004027455.1 Hydrochoerus hydrochaeris | reverse complement strand
TATGTCCACTGGAAGAAGGATAGTCTCTTTAATAAATGGTGTTGGAAAAATTGGCTCTCTACATGCCGAAGACTGAAACTAGATCCATGCATATCACCATGCACAAAACTAAAGTCTAAATGGATCAAAGACCTCAATATTAAAACAGAAACCCTAAATCTACTGGAAGACAGTGTATGTAGCAGTCTTGCAGACATAGTGGTATGGAGATACTTCATGAACTAAACGCAAATTGCACAGGAAACATTTCAAAGTATCAACAAATGGGATCTCACATTATTGAAAAGTTTCTGCACTTCAAAGGAAATCACCAACAGAGTGAAAAGAAAACCCACAGAATGGGAAAGAATTTTAGCCAGCAACCCCTTAGACAAAGTACTTGTGTCCAGAACATATAAAAAAGTGAAAAACATCAAAACCCTAAAATTCAAAGACCCTCTCCAAAAATGGGCATCTGAGATGAACACACAGTTCTCAGAGAAAGATATACATGAAGAAATGTTCTCCATCACTGGTCATTCGAGGAATGCAAATTAAAGCAACGTTGAGATTTCACCTCACTCCATAAAGAATAGCTGCCATCAAGAAATCAACTGATAACAAATGTTGGCAAGGCTGCAGGGAAAAAGGAACACTGCTCCACTGTTGGTGGGTATGTAGACTGGTGCAACCATTATGGAAATCCATATGGAGAATTCTCAGAAGACTAGGATTGGATGTTCCATTCAATCCAGCTATGCCCCTCCTGGGTATTTTCCCCAATGAACTGAAAAGTTCATATCACAGCGATATATGTGCACCGATGTTCATAGCTGTACAATTTGTGATAGCTAAATTCTGGAAACAACCAAGATGCCCATCAACTGCAGAGTGGATGAAAAAGATGTGGCATTTTTATACAATGGAATATTACTCAGCTATAAAAATGATGATCTTGAGGCATTCATAGGCAAATGGAGACAACTTGAGGCTATCCTCATTAGTGAAATAAATGAGAATCATATTTATAAATATCATATTGTGTCTCTAGTGTAAAAAGTAAATAAGAACTACAAGAGTGATAAAACCAAAATGTGTAATTGCTATTGTAAAAAGAGAGGAAAGGAAAGTGCTCTAAGGGATATAACTGCATGTATGAGTGTGTGAAATAGATGACCATATTGCTCAATCTGTGTTGGAACTTTGAACAGAACTATTTCTTAACTATTTCTATGAATAGCCTTTTTATTTCATTTGTATTTGTCCCTGCTTCTTCACTCACATTTTTTATTCTTAAGTTATAAATCCTCTTATCATTTTCTAGCCTTTGTATTGTTAGTTCCTGGTTTCTTGTTATTTTTATGAGATCCTTCCTTTTGCAATCATACATTGCAAACTTCTCTTCAAGATTTAAAAGTCTGCTTCAGTTTCTTTTAAGAAGTTTTGCCAGCTTTCAATGGAGTTTTTAATTTCCTGATATTCTCTTCTGGTTTCTTTCATGTTTTCTAGATTTTGTTTATATTCTTCTTCAAAGGCTTCTCTCCTTTCTCTGGGTTCCTCCATTCTTCCATTTGTGTCTTCTTGAGGAGTACCCAGTGTTTGTTTTACTAATCTTCTTATATCTTGCTTCACCTGAGTTAGAATTTCAGATTTAAATTCATCGATTAGATCCCGGAAGTGTTTATTTATTTCTGATGAGGCCGTATCTGATACTGTATGTCTGCTGCCCTCAGTCTCCTCTGTATTCACCCCTCCTGGGCTTATTCTCCCTTGGTCAGCAGTTGAAGGCCTTTTGCTGTTTCCCTGTCTTGTCATGCTTCTGGTTTCCTTCAGACAGGTGAACATTGGAGGTAACCAGACTTTTACTTACTGCCTTATTTCCCTCTGCAGCTTACTGGTTAGGGCAGTGCTGCCCTCCCCAGTCTGCTGTTGATCTGTGAGGTGCACACAGGGGCAGTGGTGTGGGCTGGCCCCTTCCCTCTCAACCAGTGTGTGACCTCAGCATGTTAGACTGTGCCCTGCAGATGTCATAGGTTCAGGACAGCCTTATCCCTGGATATCGGGTCCCAATCAGGGGCATGGCCCAGCCCAAGCAGATCCCACCAATCTACTTTGGGCCAGGAGCCTCTGACTGAAGCTGCCTCAGCCATTCATTCAAGCCTGACTTGCCCAAATCCAATATGTCATCCTGAACGTGATCTCGCTCTGGGAAATCCAGTTCCCAGCACTCACCAAAGTCTGTGCAGCTCCATTCACTATCTCCACTCCCCATTGCAGCACCTGCTGAGGGTCTTGGGCTCAGCAACCCCCCACTCTTGGCAGGGCTGCACCCCAGCTCGATTGTGAGTCACCAGACTCCAAGACATGTCCAGCATAGCTACGGAGCATGCTCAGGTCCAGCCCTCCATCCATGCTACTTCTTCTTCTTCTTCTTCTTCTTCTTCTTCTTCTTCTTCTGCTTCTGCTTCTGCTTCTGCTTCTGCTTCTTCTTCTGCTTCTGCTTCTGCTTCTTCTCCTTCTCCCTCTCCCTCTCCTTCTCCTTCTCCTCCTCCTCCTCCTCCTCCACCTCCTCCTTCTTCACATTATTTTTTTCCTTTTCCTCAATTTTTTCCTGGGTCGTGACAATTCCTCTCCTTTTGTCTGGTCCTCTCCATGGTGTCAGATTCCAGCATTTGAACTGGTTTTCTCAGAGAGGATCTCTATCATGCTGTATCTCAGTCAGCCATCTTGGATCTCTCTCCTGTATTTGTGATTTAATCTTTACTAATTATTCATTTTTATTTCTAATTTTTTGCATTTAAGTCAAATGTGTTTTCATTCTTCATTTTAATGAGAAAAGTATGTATAAAAGAGTACATAGGGAATTATTGTGAAGATAGTTATGGAGATATACCATACTTATGATATTATTTAAATCATTGTGTGAAGCACTAGTTATAAAATTATTAAATCATTATAATTATTGTATCTCTTATTTTCATCTTTCAGAACAAAGTTATTTAGAAATGCATTCATTATTATCAAAATTCAATTTTCTTAATCTCTTACTCATTGCTTCTATTGCTTTGTGTTTGAGAATGTAATCTATGTGCTTTGTGGTTTAGAAAAATAACCATAGTCTAATTAACCAGAAGAAAACTGCAGTTTCATGATATAAGGTATGATGCTCAGTATCTAACTAATAAATCATCTTAGTAGTTTTATTTGTATTCTTATGCACGTTTATTACTTTTGCATTTGACAGATACAATTTAACTGGTTATTGCATTAATCAAATTACATAGTCTTTCTGTATTTCAGTATTAAACTGAGGTGAATTCATCATGTTGGAAATTTGTAAAGGGTATACAGTTTCATAAACATATAGTGTTTTTTATTCCACTTAAAACCTAGTAAGTTCTTTTGTTTTCTATCTTTTACCACTCTTATTTATATTTTCAATGATCTAAAAGAAGATCTTTTTTCTCAACAGATAAGTTTAAAATTTTTATTGCTACTGTCATTTTAATGATTTCCTCTCTTTCTCCCTTGTTTCCTCTTTTTGAAATTTGTTTTTAAATTATTTTAAATATATTTTTATCTCTCAATAAAAACTTTAATTGTGAACACTGAATTTTGGATAATATAAAATTGTTTTATGTCAAAAATATTCTTTTTTCAATCATTTAGATATTTAAAAAATAGTCTTTCATAGATTGTGGGCTATCCCAAATAGTTTTTAGTTATGAAGTTGGACCACAGAACATAGTTTTCCTATATCTGCCTTAATATAATTTTGAATCTTTCTTACTTATGTTATTTCAAATAATTCATTTCCAAATTAAAGCACAACATACACATCTTTATCATAGCAGTCATTCTACATTTTTTCTATTACTGCTATTCTATTCCATAATTTAACAACTTACAACAGTTTCTATGTCATAGTTCTGTTTTTTGGAAGTCTGGGTTGGCTTGATTTGTTTCTCTTCTCCATGTTTCACAAGGCTGGCACAAAGGTGTCAGTTGGTTGATCTGTTATGAGATTTTGGGAAGGACTCACCTCTGAGTTCATTTTTGTGAGCAGAATTCAGTTCCTTGCAACTATAGGAATAAAGCATTCATTTCCTTGCTGGATATAGTTGCTAAAGGCCTGTCTCTGCACTACTGATTTAAATATTATACAACATGTAAATGTATCAAAAGAGTACATGGAAACCCATAAATATATACACTCCTATTTCTCAGAGCTTTCTTACTGTTTCAAGTCTTTCTGCCATTTGCAATATGATTGTCTAGTTTACTGTCTATCATCTGACTTTCTCTTATTTTTTCTCTGTTTTTAAGCCAATATGTAACTTCTTTGCAACCACATTAATGATCTAGAAGAAGTTAGTTATTTTACAAGAGTTTATTGTTTGATTAATTTTATGTTTTTGATTGCCATGTAATGTTTTTTATGTATTTATGAGGTACAATGTTACATTTTACTGTATACAGAGTATTACTCATCATGTCTAAATCAAAGAGCAAATGGTAGAAATTTGAATACAGGTCTAGCTGATAAGAAATACCACACTTTCTTCAAGTTTCAAATGTCTCCATAGTAATCCTGATTTTTCAGTGTTATAATGAGGAACAGATAAATGGATGCACAGTGCCAATTTCTGTTTCTTTTTTGCCTCCGTTTTCTTACTCTTGTGACCTGTGACCAGAATGCACAATTAGCACAGCTTTTTAAAAATGCAGCCTGGTGAACAAAGCTGTTGTTTTTCAAATGTCCTACACTTTTTTGCTTGTATAGAATTTGAAGGAATAGTGTGTTAACTGACAATTTCAGATAGAAATTAGTTTGTCACTGAATTATAATTTTTGTGTATGGATGAATTGCCATATTTCTTTGATATTAAAATACATACTTTTCATAGTTTTCATAGTTTGGAAGCTTTGACATAGAATAAACCTTAAAATTGATAATACTTTATAATTACATTTGGAATTATTTTCCTTTCATTCTTTCTGAGTGACACATAAAATTATAGTAGGTATTACAATCAGTATATTTAGATCAATTAAATATGATATTTCCAATGTATATATTATACATGTGTAGCATTTAATATAGTTTAGCCCTTTTCTGGGAGATGTTACAAAGGTATTCAAATAAAAATCATATGTGAGATAATTTTCTTCATAAAAAACTAAGACTTTGAACAATGTATATGAGTTTTCATATTTCATAAATCTTCTAGGTGGTAGAGCCAATATGAAATGTAACATTAAAATTTTCTGCTACATTATATTTTCCCTCTCATTTGATCTTAGAAGTTTCTAAGTTTCTTAATTCTACAATACCTTTTCCATTCCTCCCCGAATATAGAGGAAATATGTTAGTTCTTATTGGTTTGATAGGTACATATCCCATATTTACTCTGAATAATAAATACATTGCAGTTCCTGAAACTTTGAGTGTATTTTCTCTCTTTCAGATGCTCTCATCTAGAAGGGTTTCTTATTGTTTGTTCCTTCTTTTGAGCATTGATAAAGATAATCCTTTCTTGTTCTTACTCAGTGACAATTTTTAATTCAATTTGTTCTGTCTCATGTTTGAATTGAATTCATTGCTCATATATTATATTATTATTACTTTCTAATGAAATAGTTATAGATTCTACTAGACAGTAGATTTTCTGTCACCCCAAATGGATATTTACAGATTCTTTATAAAGTACAAAGTAACTTACTTAGTATAAAACAGAAAATATGCCATGAATTCTACTGCTACTTTCTAAGTTAGTGCCCTTTTCAATCTTCAATTCACAACACCTAAACATAATAGGTGATAAGTAAACTCTGCCCAATAAAAGGCTCAAAATAGCAGTAGTTCTCTGGTTAAATCTATTCCCAGTTAGTCAATGGGACAAAGTAGTACCTATCACATCTTTGGTACTCCAAAGACGATAGGATAGTTCCTTTTTTTTCTATTTTCTTAGCAACTATTCACATAGAAGTTTATAGCAGTGAGCTCAGTACCTTCTATTGGTTTCTAACTTAGCAAGGCCTATATGAATTTTATGTTACTTTTCATGTTACTGGAACAAAAATGTTTTGCATATTCATATAGAACTTAAAAGAAGAAATGGTTTGAGTTGGCTTACAGTTTTAGAGGTTTTGGTCCGTGTAGGTTGACTCCAAGATAAAAACATCATGGCAGAAGAATTTGGTAGAGCAGTAATGCTCACTGCCAAGTCACTGAGAAGCAGAGAGAGCACAGGAAAAGAGCACCAGGAAGGCATATTCTCTCCAAAGTAACACCCAGAATGATCTATCTCCTCCAATTGGGTTCCACCTCCTAGTAGTACATTCACCTATGAACTCATCAGTGGATTAATCCTCTGATCAGTACAGCATGCCTATCCAAGCCCCTCTCATCTTAATCCAGTCATTTACATTTAACATTGACGTGCACCAACTCCATGATCTAACTTTATACATCAGACATATGACTCATTAACTTACAATAACTTTATACCTCAAACATATGTATTATTAACTTACAAGAATCTTTTAAAATACATAATTTGATATAACAACTTCTCACTATCTCCTCACTGTATATGTAAAGGTCTATATTAGTGCTTACATATTGATTTACTTAGTCTATTTCCCTTGATGCCACTCACTCAGCAATTAGAGGACCTCCCATCACAGCAACATGATTAATGTTACATAATGAATTAATTTCTGAAAAATGGCTTCCTTGTCCTCCAAACTTTGACTGTGCAGAGGTGATTTATGATAAAGAGAACAGGTTATGTATGGCCTTAAGAATTGTTTAACTTTGGATAAGGTAGGTAACTATCTTCTGCAATTGTTCATTCTCTGCTCTGAAAAATTAGGATAATAATATCACTCTCCTATGGTTGTTGTAATCCTTCATTTATAAAACAAATCACAAGAGTGCTAGAAATAAATTCTGGGTTGTTTGTTCTTTTTCCCATAAATTACAGATATGTCTGATTTCTAGCTAGCTGTTTAACATTTTTTTATTTTTTTCATATATTAATTAATAACCTGAAAACTATTGATTTGGAGCACTGTTTGGAGATCTGTTTTCTCTTGTTTTCTACCTGATTATATTGGAGGGCCTATTTTATTTTGAGATAAAATTCTCAAAAGACTGTTAATATATGTGGTGTGCCAAAATGAAGGCCTCAGTATTTGTAATGGGGGGGGGGTTGGCAGTGAGAAGTAAGCATATATGTGAGAAATAAATGCACTTTTTAAAAGAAGAATTTTCTTAAAACAAAATTTTACTTAACTCACTTATTTCCATGTTCTTCCATTTGCTAATTTATAGGTTTAAAGTAGCTGTTCTTAAGTTGTGGTCTGATAATTCCTGGGGATCTCTGAGGCCCTTTCAGTTGATCTTTAATATCCTTCTTTTTCCACTTGCATATTCATGCAAAGTTGTATTTTCTTCACATACTTCAGCAAAACAACTCATTGAATATAAAAGCAAACATGAAAACCTAGCTACATTCTGTGAACCATATTTATATCAGAGTTAAAAATTGATGACTACTATTGCACTATTATTTGCACTATTATTTTTTAGTTTAGAAAATATGAACATTATTCATGAACATGTAATTTATGTTAAAATCCATTTGTTATTGAGTGAATTAAGAAGTTAAACTCTCTGGTTTATTTTCTAATATGATGACTGTTAATAGAGAATTGTCTACATAAATTTAAAAGAGATTTTAGAGACATAATTATTTTCTAAAATTTTAAAAAGGTTCCTAGAAAAAAATATTGAAAACTACTTGTCTAGAAAAAGCAAATTAAATTACAAAGCTATAGTTCTTTTGCATATTGCTCTAAATAAGGATCAGCAAATTACTGCTCACTAACCCAATGAATTCTTCTGTTTATTTTGAAAAATTAAATTCAGTTTAAATTCGTCATACCCCTCTTTATATTTTTTATGGCTGCTGTATGTATATAAGAACAAAGTGGAAAGACTGAGACCAAATTCATATTACCCACACACTTTATAATATTTACTGGTCTTTATAGTAAAATTTGGTTGATTCTGCTCTGTAATTTAGAATGTCTGCATCTAATTAATTAAAGTGCAATGCATTTTTCTTATTTGATTAATTCAAATATTACTTTATACATACTAAATCAACTGTGATAATGAAAAGTCGTGGGTAGGCTATAATGGGTAAGCTGGTAATCTACTATGCTGCAGATGTTCTCAGAAATAGGTATATGGTGTTGAATAGAATACATGTGAATTTATTCTCCTTTTTGTGAATTTATTCTTATGGAAGATATATTACATTTATTCAGGCTTATTTTTATTATTTTTTATAAAGCTGAATTCATCATTGTTTTTACATCTTTTTATAGAACAAAGATATTTTTCACAAATCATAGTTTCTCTAATTTATTGTAGCACGTCAATGGGGGTTTAAATGCTATCTGTTATGGTTTACATGTGCATGTCTCTCTAAAACCACTTATAATCATAGGTGGGGCTTTTGGAAGATGATGAATTATCGAGTCCTATACATGACTTACTTTTAAGGAGTAGGGTCTGGTCAAAAAAGGTAGGTCCCTGAGGGTGTAGCTCAGAAGAATTTCTCTGCTGGCCTAACTCCCTACCTCTCTCCTTCCTAGATTCCATGGGGTGAGCATCTTTCCTTCATCCAGGGCCTTTCACTATCTCATTCTGCATTGGATCTGGCTTACCATGGACTTAATCTTCTATAAACTGTGAACCCAAATAAATCTCTCCTCCTTTAAATTGTGGATATCTAGTACTTTGTTACAGCAATGAGGAGAGTACCTAAGACAAATGTGACTAGACAAGTGGGGTCATTACTATGACTGTACCTGATCATGTGGTTTAAACAGTTTTGGAGCTGGTTCACAGGAGAGGTTTTGGGAAGATTTGGAGGTGCTCGGTAGGAGAGAAGCACCCTAGAATGTTGTAACTTAAGCTTGATGGGAAATTATGGCTAGAACTCAGAAGGACTGATTGCTGATGGAAAGGTAGGTAATTAAGAACAGTCTCACCAGATGTCAGTTAGGAACAAGGAGTGTATTGGCATTTAGATTCCAGACCATATCTGTTATGCTCTGGCAGAAAATTTCTCTATAGTTTCATTATGTTCTGCAACTTCACAGGAGACTGAGATTAAGGACAGCAAGTTTATTAATTTTCAGAGGAAATTTTAAGAGAGCCAATATCAGGCCCATGGCAGGTTACTGTTGGGGGTTAATATATCAGTTTATACTGAAAATCAAGAACACAAAACCCATTTATGAAGATTTTAGTTTTGCCAGAAATTGCCTCCAAAGACATAGGAGAGAATAACTTGTTTACTAAAAAGATTACCATTAAAAAGAAAAAAAAATAGTTTTTATTAAGACAGTAAGAAAAATGCCTTAGAGGCATTTGTGAAAACAGCAAGGCCCCATTCTTCACAGGCTCAAAATCACAAAAGTGAGAGACTCCTGGCTCCTCCTTTCAGTCTGTCCTTCCTGGATTCCATGAGGTGAACAGCCTTTTTCCTTTTAGGTCCTTTCATCGTGCCATCCTTCTTTGGAGCTGTCCAATGATAGACTGAGACCTCTACAAACTACAAGCTAAAATAAACCTCTCCTAATTCAAGTTGTGTGAGTGTTAGGTATTTTGCATCACTAATGAAGAAAATAAGTAAGACATAATCAAATTTGAATTTGGAGAACATATGATATTTGAATTCATATGGATGGGTTAGACATATGTGCTAAGAGGATTCAGTAATATCTATCAGTTCAACAAAAATGCATTAAGATTCTTCTATGTAATGGACACTGTACTGGTATGTGACTTTTAGGATCACCAAGTAGTTACTGTATGGCATACTACAATTAGAAAGAAAGAGAAAGGATGTCCTTACTATTATTATTATATTGAAATGTTATTCTCTATTGATTCTAGCCTCTCAATAAACTTTGTAGGTTGCCATGGCAAAACCTCACTAGATTTTTTCCTCTCATTATCAAGAATAACTTAATTTCATATCTCCTTCTGATTTCAAAGATGGATTTCAGTTACAGGAAAAATAAAATAATCAGAACTTTTCAGAGTTAGAAATGCTTCATCTTGTTCTAATAAAAAATCAGAGATATGCAAGATAAAGTGCTTTGCTTGTGATAGCATTGTCTATGGAATACTGAAAACTAGAAGCCCCTACATGGATATTTTTTCCACTCAACTACAGTACACTTTCTTTTCTCTAAAATGTTTACTGTAAATGAGACATGAATATTACACGTAATCTATGGCACAAAAACATGAAATTAAAATTCACTCATGATGAGATCATGTCTTTGAGCAATTCAGAATAATTCTTTGATATAGTCATTCATCTAAGAGGGTCATTCCTGAAACAATAACAAGGAAAAGCCAAAATAAACACAGTTTTATGGGTTGGGATAATGGAGGGAAGAAAGGTGAGGAAGGAATCACATTATTAAAGAAGAATTTAAGCACATGACCAGAAAGCCAACTAGTCATTACACTGTTTTTCTGTGTTTGTAATTACAGAATTACTTAAAACTGTGACTCTGGGGAGAGGGTATTAGCATACCTAAACTTAAAATATCTTAAAATTTAAATTAATCTAAAAAGATATACATATCCTTTAAGTGTATTGCAAGGATTTTGAATGATAATTATAAAACATTTAACTCCTGGCATAAAGGAAGTGCTCAGTTAAATGTGGGCATTATCACTAATGTGAATTAATTTCACTGTGTGCATTTGTGGTGATCCAAACTTAATTGGGTTTACACATGAAGATATCTTATTAATCTTGACATTACAAGTTTGTCTGCATTTTTTAAATGGCAAAGTACATTTTATCTTCACAAAAGTATTGCAAAACTTCCTGGCAAGACAGAGTATTGGCAAATTTAGGCAACAATATGTTATCACTGCAAGATGGATGGAAATTCATAAACTGGTCTTTTGGCTTTGTGTGAAAAAAGAATTGATAAATTATATAGGAATTAAAAAACAAGTACCATGTAATTGCCATGCTTCCTATTGTAAAAAGACATCTTAACATCTTTTTTGTTTTTTGCTTATTGTTTTACAGTATAAGAACTTTCATTTGTGTCTGTGAACACAGACATAAAAATCTGGTTATGGGTTGGAAGGAATGTTGAAGTGGACTTTTAGAGATGATAATTTTTTGTTCAAATCTTAAACTTCCAGACATGCATATAGGAGTCAAGGATGTAATTCAGTGGTAGATTTCTTGCTTAGCATTCACAAGGCCCTGAGTTTTATATTCACCACTATAAATACATAAAACAACACCACCACTGACCTGAGAGCATATAAGACCTGCTCTGCTTCACAATCACTTACCGCAACAAAATCAATGGAAATGCTCCATGACACATATTTATGTTGGCTCTCTACAATTTTATTTCAGGAAAATCATCTAAATATCTATTATGTAAGCCCCATTGATAATAACAATTCAATAATAGTTTCATTCACTGGTTGTCAGCCACTGTAGTGAGCAGTGGAAAATTCTGACTCAGTCATTGTCCTTAAAGTAAACATCTAACTTTTTATTCAGAAAACGTTTTCACTCATTGCTATATGCTTTATTCAGGATGTAAAGCAATGAACAAGTTGGATAAAATTTAACTATCAAAATGATTGTATTCTAACAGGATAGACAAACTTAAACAAGTGTATGAGTATAAACAGTAGTGCATGCTATGAGTAGAGTGCTTTTATATTGTAAGAACATGTAGCAGGGTAACTTGGTATAATCTGAGAAGCCATCCTTGAAGAGCGATATGTTACTTAGGATCTAAAAGCTATTAACTAAAAAGAAGAAATAGAATCATTCTATAAGGTGGGGACATCATATGCAAAGGCCCTGTAGCAGAGTAGATTATAGCAGACATGAGGAGTTGAAAGAAAGGTATTGTTGTTGTAATACAGAAACCAAGAGAAATGTGCTATGAAATTAGGCTGTAGAGTCAGACATCAATGAGCGAGGATGATTATATAGACTGTCAAAAGCTGTGGAAAAGAGTTTAAAATCTTCCCAATCACAGAGCAAGATAATTCAAGAATTTTAAAGAACATGATCAAATTTTTGACATATAATTTTTGATCATGAATAGATAGATGATCATGAGTAGAAAGGTGATTTGTTGGTAGGCACGTGTGCAATGAGAAATACCAGGTAATAAGCTACTCTCTTAGTGCAGGCAACAAAAGATAGAGGCTTTGAGTAGTGTATTAGCCATGGGGAAAAATATATAGATTTATTTTAAATAATCACCCTACTTCACTCTCTGACAATGAATTACAGCTTCAAAATGCTAAATTTAGTCACCCAAAAATCCCCTATTGAACCCACTATTTGTTCTTCCTGCTTGCTGTAGTCAGAGTTGACAAGGTAATAGACTTAATATAAGATATATAGGATTATTTTATAATATTTACCAATAAAGTCAGATGCATAAGAGTGCAAGAGATCTGTCCATGCAGTGCAGACCTAAAGAATCCAGCTAAGGGCCTAGACCCCACAGCATTGTCCTGCATGAGTCCAGCTGAAGACCTAGAGATCTTGGCAATGTCCTCCATGAATCAAGCTGGAAACCTAGAGCCCAAGACAATGTCTTATGCAAGTCTGTAACATCAAGAATCTGTACTGGAACTGTTGGCAACAATCCTCAGATGGACCTTCCACACCCAGAACCCAATTCAATGTTTTGTCTAATACACCATGATATATTTGTACAATCTCCATGAATTTTATGTGCTGTTATTGAAGAAATGCAAAATGAGTCAAGAATAAACTGAGCACATTATATTTATATTTATTTAGAATTTTATTACCTGGAACATAATACTGTGAAAGGGAAGAGTAGAACTTTGCACCATTAAAATTTTGCAAACACTGAGAATAAACATGACAGAAGCAGCTTCCTTAAATAATATTTTGTAACTTGTTAACATCATGATTTTTCACTTTCCTATATTTATAGTATATATTAACATGTTCCAAAAGTATAGTTTACACTGACATATCATAAGTTCTGTTTAGGTGAGAAATTTAAAGGGTAAAAACAAGGTCAAGCGTATAAAATGAAGCTGAGCAAAAGGTTAGAGTACTTACACAGTGGTGGAGAACAAACCACACTATTGACTCCAAGCGTTCTAAGCTTTCTCTCAAATAAGTAATGTCTAAATTTGATCAGCTGGATCACTGGTTCTCAAATATTTCTGTGCATAAGAATTACCTAGGAGACCTAAAATGTACATTCCCATCCCCAAATTAGACAGAATGACATCATGTGAATTTTTTTTCGGTACCTGGAATCGAACTCATGACCTTGCACTTGCCAAGCAGACATTTATGCCACTGAACTACATCCCCTAGAATTACAGAATGTATAATATATCAGAATCTCAGAATCCTTATGGTTTGGATCCAAGCATACACCTTTTTTAAAGTCTCTCAAGTGACTCTAATGTTAATCAAAATCTAACAAATGTTCCTTGGAGAAAAACTGATATTCCTAATATTAAGATTATGAAGAAATATCTCTTTAATCTCTTCTTTTCAAGGGCACTCAGGGGTTGAAGATATAGCTCAGTGGTACAGGCACCTGCCTGGCAAGTTCTAGGCTGTGATTTCAATCCCTAGGACCAAAATGAAAAACAAGATGGCTTGGGCACTGAGTGATTTTATAAGTCAACAAGAAATTCTTTCACAAAACAATATATGAACATACTTAACTATTTTTTTTCTCTACTAAGCTTTTAATAAGGATCAGATGGTGGCTATTCCAAATAACCAATTAAATAGATCTCTAAATGACAGTGTAGTGGTGACATTCTTTTATGAAATTTGACACTTGAAAGATCATGTGCCCAACAAGAAGGCCATTATCAGGACTGGCCTTAATTGTTCTGTTTTTCTCCTTGAGTGGTAATGGATTTGCTCTGGGCCACTCACAGTCAGATCCTGCTATAGCTAGTGATGCAGATTTGTAAAACAGATCATCCTCAACTATGCTTATGATTCATGAATCAAAGGAAAACTCTATATAATAGCAAAAAATATAGAATTTCAATTTAAACAAACCAAGGCTTGACTCTTGACTTTTCACTTACTTCTTACTGACTTTCATGCAAGTCAACTACTCTGTCCTTCATTTCCTCATCTCTAAGATGCTAGCAATAATAGTACCTGTTCAATAGGTTTCAGTTAGGTTGAAATATGACTATGTATCATCCTTTCCTTTTATATTATATGTGCTAAATTAATATCAATAACTTTAGAAAAATCATTTATTGGTTATTCAAGGAGCAAGTCTGAAATAAATTCCAGTCTAACCAGTTAAGGCAATCATGTGGCTTGCTGGCTAGTCCATTCTACTGAATTGTAGTGCAAATTTCTCAGAAGTTATCTACCATGGTTTCATATCTTTAAACCTGCAAATCTCACCAAGTATTCCATCTCAGTTGCTTTTTTTCCCCACAATAATGACTTTTTTTTCTCCCAAATTGTTTATGATCTCTTTTGTTCCAGTCTCTTCCAGGTTGTTGATTCTTGGCATTTTTCCTAGTTCTTTGCATTTAGCAGTCTTATATGTCGCTGCTTTAGTCTCAGAGTTCTTGAACAACTCTCATTTATACTTACCTTTTACTTTTTCTACTCTTGACTATTTCAAGAAAGACACTCTGATATGATTCTAGCCTTTTAGGACTGAAATCTTAGCATCATTCCTCTTAATTCTTGCTCAGCAAACCCTGCCCAGATGAACCACTGTATGTCCTGAGAAGGTTAAAATTGAGACAAGCCAACCAGTTAGGATATGTGAAAATATCAATATTGAACATGTCACAGGATCAAATATAGTTTCATCTAATTGTTTCACTAATCATGTTTTCTACATATATGTTACATGAAAAATTCACATGTTATTTCCTTTGGATTGAGCTTTAAATAAGAGTGCAAAGTAATCTTGGTATAAAATAAAAAAAAATTAAAAGAGATTTTATTTGGCTAAGGAGGGAAATTATTTTCATAATTGATTACTGCAAAGCTCTTTGAATATACATAATGTGGATAAGCCTTCAGTCAAATTTTAGATCTTCTCAAACATTGGATATTCTCCACCTGACTGGGTACATTCAGAAAAACTTTTAGATGAAAGGATCCTATATACTATATTAGAGTATGCATAACAAACACAAAATTTAATAATGAAATAATTAAATATCTGTATATAGTAGGAATATAATATAGAATTTTTAACACTAAATATCACTATTAAGAAAAGGACATCTTAATAGAAGCTTATCCTGTATTATCAAATTAGGATCATAATATAGAATTTTTAACACTAAATATCACTATTAAGAAAAGGACTTTAACTGACATTATTTTATGGAATTTTAGACAACTGTTACTAGCAAAAGAATTTGTCATGTCACGTCATGAGCAGGGTTGAGGAATTAAATTTCTGTTATCAATCTCTACAGATATTTAACTGTGATAGTGAGATCTTCTTTCTTTCTCTTAAAGGTAGAGACTAAGGGTAAGTTCAAAACTAATCACAACCTTGAATAATTCAAAGATTACTTACTACTTTGTATTGTTTGAAATTTATGATAATAATTTAAATAATTTTGGAGTAAAAATGGATTACTAATAGTGATAGAATTCTAAGGGCAAGAGTTATCTCAGCAAGTCTGTTTCACTTGAAACCATAAAAATATGTTTGACCAAGTATAAACAAAACGTTATTTTTTCCTCACTTTAACTTCTTTCCCAAAACATTTGCTACACTACTCTTTCAAAATTATTTACAGCTACCATTTATTCAGCATCTGCTATGTGCTAGCTACTATCAGTGGTGCTTTGAATATTTCATTAAGGTCCTTACAATAATTTTATCAGAAAGAAATAATTATCTCCTTACTTTTCTGTATAGGGGAAACACTAGCTCAAAGAGGTCATGTGCATTTCCCACGTCGTGCATATAGAAGTGACTCAAGTCTCCTTAAGTACATATTGGTGCCCATTTAATCCCTATACTGCACTGTATTTCAGTGCTTGAAATGCTCATACCAAAAGAGGAATATAATTCTGTCCACATTTTCTGTCTGAAGCAAAGCTCTATGTATTTCTGATTGCAATGAATTTTTCACAAGATTCAATTAAACTGATAACTTTGTCTCGTCTTATATTTTTTATTGCTATAAAAATTAAAACGGGTTTGTCAAACACAAAGGACCTAACTTCAGATATTATATACTAATTTTCAAATTTAGCATTGGAGTTGATAACTTTACATAATTGGTAGGAATGGATGGGTCTTTGAAATGTGTTTAGCTAATAGAAATTCCTAGTTACTGCTTTACTCTCTCTCCATTTGTTTGCAACCATATTAAGATGCAGTCTTAGAGATCGCTTTGGGTATATAATAAAATAATAATTCATTGCATAAAACCTATGACACAGCAAATTTTCAATGATTCCTATTGTTTCAAAAAGAATAAATTAGAAAAGCATTGGTGTTTCCTGACTATACTAGATCTCTAGAATTCACATTTAGTTTTATGGTCATCTTAATAGAAGCTTATCCAGTATTATCAAATTAGAATAAAAAATCAAGAATGATTTGTTATCATTGCACATTAACACATTATTATAGAAAATTGTTGATAGAGATGACATTGAAATCTTACCCACAACAATTTTTAATACAAGAAAGCTGAAAGAACTGCTTCCAGAAAACTAAATGCCCACATTCAAGACATGTAAAAATGTGTTTTAATATATGTACAAAACTCAATACAAAGTGCAATAGATCTTAAGAAGGCAAATTTAAATATTTCACACCTACTTTTCCTAACAAATAAGTTTTATTGCAATGTCTAGCATCCGGTTTCACTAAGGATTTCATTTGCTTAAAAAAGAAAAAAAAATTGCAGGCCAAACTAAATTAGGCAGTGCCTAATGCAACCTATAATTCCAAAGCAATATGTAGGTTTAACAGTAAGCATAAGATAGATGTGTTCAATGTCCTATATCTTGTTCTCTGGTGACTTCTAGTCTTCATTTTTGGAAATATTCTGTATAACTTTCATTTGGTCAAATTAGTGCTAGAAACAATACTGAGAAATTGTCTATCATCACTTATTGCAAAGCATACTTGAATTTCTGAAGTTTGGAAATAATTCATTTAAGAACTAATTTGTAAAAGTCTCAAAACAGCTCCTTGTATTCCCTTCATTATATTTTTATTATAGGAATAGCATATAAAAGTTACCATTTTATTTATTTTAAGTGTACAGTACAGTATTATTAACTATGTACAAATAGTTTTGCAACAGATCTCTGGAACTTAATCCTGGAAAACTGAATCTCTGTACCTACTGAGTAGCAACTCATTTCCCTTTCCTCCAAGCTATGAGCGACCACTTACTTACTTTTTGTTTCTAAGAGGTTGACTACTTTAAATACTTCTGAAAGTGGCATCATAAAGTATTAGTAATTTTTTACTGATTTATTTAATTTAGAATAAAATTCTTAATTTTCATCCATGTTATAAGAAGTGTTAGAATTCCCTTCTTTATTAAGGCCAAAAAGTAGCACAATGCATCTATATACCGAGTTTACCTTATCCATTTATCTTTGTATAAGAATTTGAGTTAATTTCCTCTCTTGGCTATTGTGAACATGGGTATACACATATGTCTTTGAGATCCTGATCTCAGTTATTTTGAATATATACTAGACATAGAATTTATCAATTATTTGGCTCTTCTATTTTTTGTTTTGTAAGGAATATCCATACAATTTTCTATACTAGCTGTACTAATTTACATTCTTACAAGAAGTGTGTAAAGGTTTAAATTTTGTCTACACCACATCTCTTCCATTGCTCATTATTTTTTGTTTCATTGCTTGCTGTCATCCAAATGGGTGTGAGGTAAAATTTCATTATGGTATAGATTTGCATTTCATTGATGATTAATGATTTTTATCTTTTTATATGCTTGCTAGCCATTCTTAAGTAGAAATGTGTACTTAAGATCTTGAGCCACATTTATATTAGATTCTTTTATTGTTTTTATTGAATTGTAGGAAATATATATATATATATATATATATATATATATATATATATATTATGGGCATTAGCTTTTTTAAAAATTTTATTTAAAGAGAAAAAAAATCAGAAAAAGTGTAGAAATAATACAGAATTTAAAAAAATAAACAGTAAGAAAACACTAGTTGATCAATTACATATTGTTATCCTAGAAATAGTTATTCAAGTCACAAAATTAAGCACACAAAGTGAACATTCAAACAGTGAGAGTGCAAACAGTTCTGTTCAACAATCCAATAAAACATAGTAATGTATTTATTAATCCTACATACTTAAACATACATAGTTATGTACTTCAGAGCACTTTTCCTCTCGTTTTTACAATAGCAATTACACACTTTGGGTTTTTTTTTATTCCTACAGTTCTTATTATTTTTACACTAGAGGCATAATGTGATGTTTATAAATATGTTTCTTATTTATTTTGCTTATGAGGATAGTCTCAAATTGCCTCCATTTACCTATGAAGACTTCAAGATCATCTTATTTTATAGCTGAGTAATATTCCATTGTGTAAAACTACCACATCTTTTTCATCCAATCTGTGGCTGATGGGCATTTTGGTTGTTTTGAAGATTTAGCTATTACAAATTGTGTTGCTATGAACATATGTAGACATATATCAATGAGAGATGATCTTTTCAGTTTTTCTGGGAAAATACCCAACAGGAGAATAGCTGGATTGAATGGAAACTCCAATCCTAGTGTTCTGAGAATTCTCCATACTGATTTCCATAGTGGCTGCACAAGTCTCCACGCCCACCAACAGTGGAGCAGTTTTCCTTTTTCCCCGCAGCCTCGCCAACATTTCTTATCAGTTGATTTCTTGATGGCGGCTATTCTTTCCAGAGTGACATGAAATCTCAATGCTGTTTTAATTTACATTTCTCGAATGACCAGTGATGGTGAACATTTCTTCATGCATTTATTTGCCATTTGTTTATCTTCATCTGAAGTAAATGTGTTCATCTCAGATGCCCATTTTTAGAGAGGGTCTTTGAATTTGGGGGGCTTGATATTTTTCAATTCTTTATATGTTCTGGATATAAGTCCTTTGTCTGAGGGGTTGCTGGCTAAAATTCTTTCCCATTCTGTGGGTTTTCTTTTGACTCTATTGGTGATTTCTTTTGAAGTGCAAAGACTTTTCAATACTGTGAGATCCCAGTTGTTGATTCTTTGAAGTGTTTCCCGTGCAGTTTGCATTTAGTTCATGAATTCTCTGCATACCCCTATGTCTCCCAGACTTCTACCTACATTGTCTTCCAGTGGATTTAGTGTATCTGTTTTAATATTTAGATTTTTGATCCATTTAGACTTTGGTTTTGTGCATGGTCATAGGCACAGATCTAGTTTCACTCTTCAACATGTGGAGAGCCACTTTTTCCAACACCATTAATGGAAGAGGCTATCCTTCTTTGAGTGAACATGTTTAGCCCCTTTGTCAAATATGAGGTACCTGAATGTCTTTGTAGTTGTGCTTGCATCTTCTAATCTGTTCCATTGATCCTCAGGTCTATTTATTTGCTCGTACCATGCTGATTTTGTTACTGTGGCTTTGTAGTATAGTTTCAACTCAAGAATTGAGATGCCTCCTGCTTGCTTTTGTTGCCCAGAATTGCCTTTGCTATTCTAGATTTTTCCTATTTCCAAATTAGTTTTAGGAGTATTTTCTGTATATCTGTGAAGTATGTTAATGGTATTTTCATTGTGATTGCATTAAATCTGCATAATAGCTTTGGGAATATGACCATTTTTACAATGTTGGTTCTTCCTAGCCAAGAACAAGGATTATTCTTCCATTTTCTAATATCCTGTTCAATCTCCTTTTTTAGCATAGTATAATTTTCAGCATATAGTTCATTTACATTCATAGGTTGATTCCTAATTATTTCACTTTTTTGATGCTATTGTGAAAGGCAATAGCATCAAATTCCATAATTTCTCTCTTGGTGAGTTTTTTTTTTGTTTGTGTACACAATGCTATTGATTTTTGAGCATTGACTGTGTATCTAACTACACTGCTGAATTTGATTATTACCTCTAATAGTTTTTTAATGGGTTTTTTTGGTCTTCTATATAGAGTATCACGTCATCTGCAAAGAGTGATAATTTAACTTCTTCCTTTTCTATCTTTATTTCTCTCTCTTGTCTGATTGCCCTGGCTAGTGTTTCTAGAACTGTTTTGAATAGGAGTGATAATAGTGGACATCCTTGTCTTGTTCCTGAATTTAGAGTGAAAACATTCTCTTTTTGTCTGTGTAGTACAGTGTTGGCTGATGATTTGTCATAGATGGCCCTTATGAGATTGAAGTAGACTCTTTGTATTCCAAATTTCTGAAGGGTTTTTACCATGAACATGTGTTGGACTTTATCGAAATCTTTTCCGGATCTATCTGGATGACCATGTGGTTTTTGCTTTTGGCTCTATTGATGTGATTTATTACATTTATTGATATGTGTATGTTAATCCATCCCTGCATTCCTGTAATGAATCCCACTTGGTCGTGGTGTATAATCTTCTTGATGATATTTTACATTATGTTTGCCAGTATTTTATTGAGAATCTTTACATCAATGTTCATTAGTGAGATTGGCCTGTAGTTCTCCTTTTGGGTTGGGTCTTTTTTAGGTTTTGCTATCAGAATAATATATGCTTCTTAAAATCATTTAGGGAGGATTGCTTCCTTTTCAATTCCATTGAAGAGTTTAAGGAGTATTGGCATCGAATGTTCTCTAAATTTCTTGTAGAATTCAACCATGAATCTATCAGGGCCTGTGCTTTTCTTTGTTGGTAAATTTTTAATTATGTTTTCAATCTCAATAGCTGATATTGGTTTGTTTAAAATTGCTGTATCTTCTTGGTTGAGCTTTGGTCATTCATATGTTCCTAGAAATCTGTTCATTTCCTCTGTGTTTTCCACTCTATGTGAGTAGAGATTTTCTTTTTTTTTTTTTTTTTTTGGTATGTGAGTAGAGATTTTCAAAGTAGATATTCATAATCTTTTGAATTTCCATGGAATCTGTGGCAGTTTCCCTCATTTCAGTCCTTATTGTGTGAATTTGTGTTTTTATTTCCTTTATAAGGTTAGCTAGGGGTTTGTCAATTTTGTTTATTCTTTCAGAAAACCAGCTTTTTGATTCATTAATTCTGTGTATTTTTTTTAGTTTTAATTGCATTGATTTCTCCTCTAATCTTTACAATTTTCTCTTTTCTATGAGCTTTGCATTTAACTTGTTCTTCTTTTTCTAGAAGCTTGAAATGAAGCATTATGTTGTTTTTGTGTTTGTTCTGTTTTATGATATGATAGTTTGTTGCTATATATTTACTTCTGAAGACTGCTTGTATTGCATCCCACAGATGTTGTTTCCATGTTTTCACTGAATTGTAGGCATTTCTTTATTTCTTCTTTAATTTCATCTATAGCCCACTGGTTTTTCAAAAGGTTTTTATTTAATTTCAATGTATTTATGCAGATTTTGCTATTTCTTTTGCCCTTAATTTCCAATTTCAGTATGCTATGTTCAGATATTATGCATGGGATAATTTCAATAACTTTGCATTTACTTAAGAATGTTTTATGGGATAATATATGCTCTATTTTGGAGTATATCCCATGCACAGCTAAGAAGAATGTATATTCTGATGTTTTGGGGTAGAACACTCTGTAAATATCTACTCAGTGCAATTGCTCATGGGTATGTTTCAGTTCTATTATTTTGCTGACTTTTTGTCTAGTTGATCTATCTCTTTGTGGCATTGGGGTATTCAGGTCCCCCATTATAATTATGTCCTTGTGTATTTCATTTTTCATGTCCATTAGTATTTTTCTAATATATTTGGCTGCTCCAGTATTTGGTGCATACCTATTTATAATTGTTAGTTCTTCCACTTAAATTTTTCCACTAATGAGTATGTACTGTCCTTCTTTATCTCTTTTAATCATTTTAGGTTGGAAGTTCATGATGTCTGCAAATAGAATAGTTACCCCTTCTTGTTTCTGGGTTCCTGTTGCATGGTATACTCTTTTCCATCCTTTGACTTTTAAAATATGAGTTGCCTTTTGGATCAGATGTGTTTCTTGTATACAACATATTATGGGATCATGTTTCTTGATCCATTTTGTCTACCTATTTCTTTTGATAGGTTTTTTGAGGCCATTTACATTTATGGATATAACTTATATGTACTGGCTTGACTTTGCCATATTATGTTACAGTTGTTTGCCTTCTGCTTTTCTCCCTTGTTTAATTGCTTCTCCCATGTGGTGGTTTTATTTCTTTTGTTGTTTTGGAGATTGTGGTCATTATTATCTCTGTGTAGTATGTGTTTCAATGCTCTTTCTAGGGTTCTTTTGGTGGACATGAATTTCTTCATATGTTGTTTGTCATGGAAATATCTTGTTTCTCCATTAAATTTGAATGAAATTTTTGATTAGTAAATCAATATGGGTTGAAGTTTATTTTCTCTCAGGGCTTGAAATTCCTCATTCTAAGCTCATCTTGACTTTAGGGTTTGTGCTGAAAAGTCTGCTGTGATTCTATTGGACTTTCCTTGATAGGTGAATTGTGTCTTTTGTGTAATAGATTTTAGTATTCTGTTTTCATGATGCATGTCTGAGATCTTAGTTATTATATGTCTGGGTATAGATTTATGTTGGTTGTTATTGTTTGGCATTCTATATGCCTCACTTATCTGCATATCAGATTTTCCCCCATGTTTGGAAAATGTTTTGCTATTACTTCTGTTACTAGTTTAGTTATGTCATTTGCATTGAGTCCTGCATTTTCACTTATGCCTATTAGTCTTATATTATTTCTCTTGGCATCATCTTGAAGCTGCTGGATTGTCATTTCATGCTGCTTTGTTATTTTTAAAAGTTCTATCCTTTCATGATCGCTAATTGTGATCCTCTCTTCAAAGTCCGAAATTCTATCCTCAGTGTCATTTGAAAGGTTTTGCTAGCTTTCAATAGAATTTTTTGTTTCTTGGATATCTCTTTGAGTTTGTTTCATGAATTTTGCCTTTTTTCTATATTGTTAATTCATGAATTCAATCATTTTCCCATGCTCTTGTACTTTTTTGTCTATTTCTTCTCTAGCTGTGCTAAGCAACTCCTTTACTAAGGTTATTTCTACCTTTATATGAGAGATTACTTCTAATTTATTTCCTCTATAGCATCATGGAGTTTTTTTTTATTTCACCTGCTATCTTTTCAGAGATTTCCAGTATGCTACTTTTAAAGTCCCCTATTTCAATGTCTCCTGTACTTGCTCCTAGTTGAGTAGATGTTTGAGATTGCACTTTTCTTTTTCATTTTACCATTTTTCCCTTTTGGGTTAATATTTTATCCCTCAGTCCCACAAGTGTCAATTTCTGGTAGTGTGTATCCTACTTTAAGGTTGATTTTTGTCCAATTGCTGGGTCCCACAATGAAGAAGTGGGCCAGTCACCTGAACTCCCCCTGTAGGGCCTATTGTATGAGTCCTATATTTTTCCTAGGATGGCAATGCAATGAGTACTGATGGAAATCAACCCCTAGTTCCTGCTGTTATTATGTCTTTGGGTTGTTCAGAGTCACCAAATCTCCCTGTTTATAGTGTTTGTCTCACCTGGGACCCTACTGTGTCTCTGGGTGTCCCACAGGCTGCCTTAATTTTCTCCAGGTTGGGGGAGGCCTTTTTGGCACCCTCCTTAACCTACCTGATATTCTCTGTGTGGAGGAAGGACTCACCCACCCATTGCCAAGCTCGCCTGTAGCCTACTTCTGGAGGGGGCTTCACTATTGTTGATTTTTACCCACTGATGGTAACAAACTCTGTTCCTATTCAAGGGGCAAACTCACCTCACTTATAGAAGCCTGCTGAATTCTTCTGTTTGGATGAGGAATTACTGAGTCTCCCCTTGATACTGCATGGTTAATTCACTGCAGTCCAAGGATCTGGGGAGGTGTGGGAGCCGAGGTTCAATGGCAATACTAGGTCTAGGAGGTGGGTGGGTCCTCAAAGGCAGTGATGGGACTGTTGGAGTGCACATTGTGGGCTGGATTTCCTAGTTCCTGAGGTGGTTCACCAGGACTTCAGGGACACAGGAGGGTCCCAGATCTGGTCTGGCCCCACCTGTACCTCTGGGTGGAGTTCCTGGGTCCTGCAAGGTGGTCTGCCAGGAAGACGGGGGTCATGGGACTGGCCTGGGTCTAGCCTGGCTCCATGCACACCACTGACTGCAAATCCAGGGTCCTAAGAATTTGTCTGCCAGGATGGTGGGGATTGTGCTAGGATCCCAGGTCTAACCCAGTTCCAAGTGCACTGCTGGCTGGAATTTCTGGGTCCCATGAAGTGAATGGCTGGGATTGTGTGGGTTGTAGGAAGGGCCTAGGTCTAGCTCAGCCTCGTGCACACTGCTGGCTGGAGTTCCAGGGTCCCACAAAATGGTCTGCTGGTACGGTGGGGGTCATGTTAGGGTCCAGGGTCTAGCCTGACCCCACATACACCATTGGCTTGATTTCCCAGATTCTGTGAGGTGGTCTGACATTAGCTTTTTATGACACATGGCTTGTGAATGATTTCTTTTATTCTACAGGTTCCCTTTTCAGATTGTTTTGCTGAACCTCCTTCACTTGTATTTTTATATGTTTGCTTGAGTAGAGAAGAAAGGGATGGAATTACAGTGAGTGAACTGCATATTACTCAAATGTTAAGTGTGTTCTAGTAGAGAGAAGAATGTAACCTGCCGATGTATAATGTTGGTACTTGCTAATTACCACTGTGCATCCACCATAAGTCATTTCCCCATGTTTGCCTCTAATTACAAGAACTATTGGCTAACGTCTATTATATTCTTTCTTCTGCTCCTTATAGCACTTATTTATTCATTGAAGAGATACACACACACACATACACATATGAAGCATCATTGCTATACTAAGCACTGTTCAAGGTGCTTTGAATAAATAAAACACGAAGACACACACACACACACACATATGAAGCATCATTGCTATACTAAGCACTGTTCAAGGTGCTTTGAATAAATAAAGCACCTAAAAGTTCTTGCATTCATGGATGTTATGTTCTATCATCCAAAGATAGGCAGTAAGCAAATAATTATAAACTATGATTTGAAGGAAAATAACTCAATACAAACACTGGAAATGAGGTTTACTTTTTATGTGGATGGATTAAAATGGCCTCCCTGACAAGGTGACATTTAAACAAAGAACAGAGTAGAAGTAGTTAGATGACTGTAATGGCTTATTAACTCTAAGAGGAAATGTGCACTACCATAATTACTGTGAAACTGGGATCAACCAATGGACATGGGTATTAGAGTCTTTGAGTTCAGAATATTCTGGACAGTAGTAAGGAGTTCTTTTTTTTAAATTCTCTTTCCTTCACTTCATATGCATGGTCTCTCTTCTGCTAACATTTTTTTTTCCTTAATACATATAACAAACATTGCTGCAAAGGGCACATGGCCACTGATCCAGGAAAATAGTCTTTGAGGAAAGAAAGAAAAAGTTCTATTGCCCATGTTTAAAAACAAATATTTGAGACTTAGCCCTCTATTCTTCTCCACACTTCCTTTAAGGAACATTTTATGATTTATGAATGACTTACACTTTCAAAGGTTTTTAAATATGCCATGTCTTGTCTCTGGTTGAGAAAGGTTGAGAATTACAATGTTACTTGTTTCAAAGCACCTGTTAGGAATATTTCTTTAAGCTAACTTCCTCAAAATTTCTGTGGGTTTGCTACTCCTGTCATTTCTCTCATATATTTAATATTGGTTTTGTTGCCATTGTTGTGGAGTGTTATTTTAATGGGCTCCTTTGCTTTCTTCTGAATTTCTAGTGATATTTTTTCTGCATCCATTCTGGTATGTAATATATGGTCACTGATTATCTAAGTTTACTTTCTGATATTGGTTGGTAAGAATCTTGACTATAGTTCTACACCCTTTTCTCCCTTTACCTCAAGTTCACATTATAACACCTTCTTTCTACTGTGTATCTACCTGAGATGCCATACTTTTAGTCAGAAAATAAAGTAAGTGTCTGCCTTATGTTATCTTTAGAAACTGGCTATCTGTTATGGACCAAGCACTCATGAATTTCTATTTCTTTTGTATTTATTTGGATATTCCCTTGAATTAGTATGTCCTATATTTATTCTTCATGTTATGTGAGGAAATACTTTTCTTTGTCACAAAACCACCTTGTTTTAAAGGAATGTTCCCTAGATCTAGTGTTAATATGTGTCTAACTATGCCAAAATTAGTTTTTATCCCTGTTTACAGTAACTTCACATTGCCATCACTCAAATCCTATTCTGTTGCCACAGACAGTACTGATAACTTTGGTTGCAAAGGTAAATAGTTTTCTATGACCTCAGATTATTCCATTCAAATTAGCCTTATTCTCTTCAGACTAATCTTCAAATCTTTCTGTAATAGAACATTCACCACTTTCTGAAATCATTATCTACTACTCCTTGACACATAAACCTTTCTTTAAAGCCAAACAGAAATAATTTGTATCTCTCAAGCATACTTTATTAATTTTGATAGAAGAATCGCCTAACACCTACTAAATTTTGAATGTTGTAAATGTACTGCTCTTAAACTCTTTATTAAAAGTTATAGAGGTAGTGTTCACCTGTATCCCTTGCAAATATCTTCCTTTCTTCATATCAGAAAGCCTCTACTCCAGCCCAAACAGTCCATATGTTTTAAGCAAAGTGAACTGAAGACTATAAATTGTAGAAAATAGAGGGGTTTGGGCACTAAGGAAAAAAACTTGTATGTGGGAATATTTAGGAAAAAAATTCACAAAATTGAACTATGGATAAGATTTTAATAGCCAGATATGAGTAAGTTTTCTCATGGGAGGACATCAGATTGAATCTAGAACAATGCCTTGCATATAGGGAATACTTAATATAAATTTGTCAAAGGAATGAATATATGAAGAATGTATGACCAGTGTATCTGCCTGAATTTGCATTATTGTGATTAAATTGATAACATTAATTCTCTCCCCCTGAAACTGGCTAGAGCAACACAAGAGTGTTAGGTTGCTAAAGAGAAAAAAAAGTTCTTAAAATAAAAATATTATCACTGAAAATGAGTTGTTTGCCTCACAATTTTATAAAGTCTAGTACAGCAGATGTAGTAATTGAAGGGTCTGTGTTCTAGTTTAAGATACATAATTTGAGGCTTACAGGCCTCACTATAGAATGACACCAACCACTTGCAACTAGCATTGGGAACTGTTCCATTAAGACTTCGCAGAAAAATTTATGATGGTTGTGTCCAGAGATCTTTCAGTATTTTGCTTAGCTGAAAACTTGGAGCTTCATTTTTGTGAATATCTGAACACCTATGTGAGGTTTGCAAGGAGCATTTATATAAATCATATCGTTTTATTATACATTTAATCTTAGCCAAAAGGCCGAGAAGTGATGAGAGTTTTATTATAGAAATAATTAATGATTCAAAATAGGTAAAGAAAGTAAATAGTGCATGATATCACTTAATTTACAATAAATAGGCTTGAGGAGTTATTATGGCAAATGGAAAGAGGACTGAAGATCTGGTCTTGTCCTCCTTAGAACTTTAGATATTTAACAGTCAGAAAATACAATAGAAAATTCAACTGGCCAATAAACATACAAAAATATGCTCCACAAAGTGCTAATCAAAGAACTGCAAATTGAAATCTTGATGAAGCACAATTTGTAATTATTCAGAACTTCAAAAATGAAAAAAAAGGGGTTTAAATTGGTGTAGATTCTTATGGCAGTAATTAGGTGGCAGCACCAAATGAAGCTCAAAATACATAAAACCTACAATCAGCAAGTGTAAATAGGTATTGTTTTGCATCTAAGTATATATCAGAAGCAAGCACTTACCCATGAACTCGGTAGGCACATGCAGTAATGTTAACATGTACACTAATAGTACCATAAACTGGTAATTTTGGGGAATAAATTGCTTTTAAAGACCCACAATTTACCACAACTACAGGAACAACAAATACGTCACTTTTGTTATAAGTCAGAGGTGGTGAAACTATGGCACATGTGCTGCAGCTGGCTGTTTGTATCACTGAAAGCTCTAAAAGGTTCACCATTATTGCTATAAACTCAAAGCATATAGAAAATAAAATATATATGATGGGTCCATATGTGTCTACAAGTTACATGGGACAATATGTCTTCAGTCTGAGGTGGTACTTTGTTCATTGCTGCAAAATGGAGACCCAGTGACTCAGCTTTGCTACTCTGTGGCTTAGATATCCACTGAAAAGTTTCAATGCTGAGTATAGAATGTAAAGATTGGAATGACAGAAGAAATAAGAATAAGCAGTATGCAACATTTTTTTAAAAGAACAAAGTTTTACACAAACCACTGCACTGGATGACAAGTGGGCCACCCTTCCTAATCAGTGCTTTAACTATTACTAATGAAATGAATTGGGAGGGGAAGGAATTAAGATGTGTTATATACTTGAACTAACTCCTCATGATGAATATAATTACCATGCACTGTAAATATGTACTAATGAAAATAAAAAGGAAAAAAATAGCATAAATTCAAATTGAAAGTGGTCATATTGTTATATACTTACACATATTGTTGATCCTTTTTCATTGTTGATCGTTTATATGTGAAGATGTTATTATGCCATGTATTTGAATTTTCCTGACAGCAAGTGAAAATTCAAGCAAGAAATTTATTTCTGACATGGAGCAACCTTATTTATAGAAAGGCATTTAATTTGTATTGAGACTATTGTAGTGACTGGGATCTAGTTGTCTTTAAAATGTGTACCAA
Source organism: Hydrochoerus hydrochaeris (assembly GCA_004027455.1). NCBI lineage: Eukaryota > Metazoa > Chordata > Mammalia > Rodentia > Hydrochaeridae > Hydrochoerus > Hydrochoerus hydrochaeris. Next base: position 77,888 of record PVLA01007347.1, on the reverse strand, counting down.
GCATATTAGGCTTCTTGTCTTATGATGTCTACAAAGATCTTCACATTACAATGTAAGGTTAGTTTACTTCTGTTTTTACCCATGCAACCATTCAAGATGATGAAAAACCTCTTAATGACCTTATGAAACCTTGAGCTGTGGCTAGGGGGCAAGAAGGTCTTACTCTAAACATTTGAAAAGAATTGGAAAGCTGCAGAAATCTTTTAAATTGTCCCCTCTGATCCCCACTATAAGAAATAAAAAATTTTATTTATTAATAGCAATTATCATTGTACCAGAAAGCTTTGCTACCATTACTTAAACTTTAGTCTTAAAACCTCCTTATGATCAGCTGTATAAATCAAAAGTAACAGAAAACTTCTTGTCCTCTGAGAATAAACCAAACAGTGACATAAATGGGTTATTGTCTATAAATAATTAAGTGTAGACAGAAATAATTTGATATTTACTCACATTCCATAGCTGAGGTACATTAGATGAAGCTAAAAGATTAAAGACAAGATATATTTTACTTTTTTTAACGACTACAGCAAACATGACTATACTACAATTAGGGATAGCCCCACATGTCTCATATTGCTCCATTTTCAAGTAGTTCTGGGTTCTCTGTTTGAGGTAGGTATAGGAGTTCTGAGGGAGGAGAGAAGATGTTTAAGCGGAATAGAAAACTTTCACTAAGAAGTGTTAAGCTACACATGGTCACCAGATGGATTTTGTTAGTGTAACTGGACCTTTGAAAATGGAGTCCTGTTGTCTCAGATCACCTGATGAATAGTGTTTAACCTTGCAATGATACAGCCTTACTTACAAGATTGAATTTTGAATCCTACTTGGTTGGTTATGGCAGAAAACTTTACTATATCACTATCACTGTCTTACCATAACTAGTACTGCTGTTAATGTTATTACTATTATGTTACATATACACTGAATGTCATATTGAGAATGTGTAGAACTTTGCTTTATATAAAATCTCACCTAATTCTTATAGCAACCTTAAGAGTTAATGCTATTATTGTCCTCATTTTAAGGAAATAATCTTGGAGGGGTTAGATATTTTTTTCCAGAGTCACTCAGTAAGGGAATTGGGTTCAAGTTCCAAGTATTTTATGTCAAACGCCTATGTTTAGCAACCAATGTACCATACAAAGAAAATTGTATGTTTCTTTTCTTTTTCTTATAGTCATTAGAGCTCTAATATAAAGATTTTCTTATAGTCTTTGCTTATAATCTATTAGAAATTTAATTAGAAACAAATATAGCCAGAGTGGGTCCTGCCCACTTACCCTATTTCTTTTCTCTACTTTCCTCACTGAACAAAATGCAAATGCTTGCCAAGAAAATTGTTGCTGGGTAGTTAAAGGAAGAGGAGGCCTGTTTCCACTAGGAGTCTGTTTATATATTTAATTAACAGTGGGTATTGAGAAACTTTCAGGACCTAGAATGGAAGTTCATGCTATTACATGCTTGTAATGGAAATATATCCTTTACTTAATAACTTCAGAATGAACCACATTGTTGACTGAACAGAAAGAAGTGTGAGAAGTGTGACCAGCTATATGTAGATGGTTAGAGATTTAATATTCAATTTTAACAAAAACAAAATTATCACTTTTTTTGAATGCAAACTGTTCTTACGTAGGTAACTGATATGTACAGAGTATCTAAAGTCACTTAAATTTTGTCCCACAGCTTTATAATCTGAGCTTAACACAAAAGAAACAATAACATATTTCTTCCCATGTCTCTTTCCAGAGTGAGACTCAAAGAATTTGATTTTTTTTGGTCTAGTTTAATTTGTGTTTTGGATTTCAAAAGTGAACTATTGATTTCATCTTATGCCCCATTTGTAGCACACTACTAACACCACTCTGGTATCAATTATTTATCTATCTTCATCATCATCATCATCATGATTATCATCATCTCTCTACCACCTGTCATCTATCATCCACTCCATTTTATGCCCATTTTTCACTTCTGCTTTCTTCCTCATAAGATACCACTCTAATGTATTTTATATGGATCACTTTGTTTAAATTTTTGTAAAATGCCTATTATAATTTTGTGTGTATATATATATATATATATATATATATATATATAAATTTATATTAATGGTAGTGTGCTCTAGATCTTTTTGGCATTTTTTTCTTTTTTCATTTTTATTATTTTTATTAGTATATGTTTGTAATACATAACAATTTTAAATATGTATTCATATTGCATGCAAAACATAAAATCACAAAAAATCTTTTCTTTTACACCACTTTTCCTATCTTAGTTATCCACTCTCTGGGTGGGATGGGTCCAAAAATTGTGCACTGTAGAAAATGAAGAATTACCAGACCAAAACACTGATTTTTATTTCAAAAAATATAATACTACCCTCAGTGGAAGTACATGAATCTTCATGAAACAGATATTCTATAGTTCTTTCAAAATAAGAACTTTGTTGACTGACTAACATTTACACTCCTGGGTCTCTGCTAGATGACTAATCTTAATAAATCTTGGAACAAAATATAGGTTACTTGTAATTGTGGGTTTTAATTGTGCTGTGATGTCCATGTTTGCACAGCTGTCTGATTACCCAAACCTGTCTCAGCCTGTTTAAATGAATGGCACTAAACAATTACTAAAAGAGTGAAAATGGAGTATTATTTATGAAGATGAAGTGCACAAAAACCATATTTATATTTTGATGTTAGGAAACCCTAGCTCAACTTCAAACTCACAGTGTTGCTCTGGGTAAGTTCTCTCTAGGCTTTCACCTATAACATAAGGAGAGTTTACTAGGCAAACTCTAAAATCACTTTCAGCACTGTTATTTGAGGATAATATGATTTAAATGTGTGGTTCTCAATGAATACTCTATTTCTTTCCCAGGGTATCTCCAAGTTTCTCCAAATACAACTGATAAAATCAAAAGATTGGGGTTCCATTTTTTCATGATATTTGGAAGGCGTGAGACTCCAGAGCAGAATGGGTAGAAATAGACGCATTTTAAAATCTATGGCAAAATTTGAGAAGCAGGCTTAGAAGTAATATAGATATGTTTTTTAAAAAACATTGTTGATTGTTCACAGAATTAGCAAGCAAAACTGTGAACTGTTCAACAGATAATAAAAATGATCCTGGAAGAGAAACTGAATCTACCAAACAAGACTAATGGCTTTTCAAAATATTGTGTTTGAACAATTCTTTTAGTTCAAAAAGCTTGAAAATACTATCTCTGTTTCTGTGCCTAAGGCAAGTATGTAATCAGTTGAATGAACATGCCTAATGGCTGTTGCATACTTATGTAGAAAATACTCAGATGGCCCAAGGCCAAATTACTGAAACATTTCAAGAAAATTATGAAATATGTAGCTGAATTTTCTCCACAGATATTGCAGCACTTTCAGCCTAATTCTGAAATGCCTCTTGGGACTGGAGGAGAATGTGAGATCATTAATCTAGGTCTGAGACAGGCTTCCAGTTAGGAAATGAACTGCAAATGCCTCATCACTGTGCCTAAAGACAGCCTACTGCTCCATGGGATTTAGCATCACTCTAGTACAAACTTAGCAGGATGTTTTCCATGACCATAAACATTGTCTTTTCCAGTTTTCCAGTTTGTCTTCAGACTGCTGCATCTATCCTGTGCATTACTGGCTCCATCCTATCTTCTAGGACTCAGTGGTCTTAAGAATCTGTTACATACTATCTTCTCCTACATGCATTCTTATTGGTATCTGGTGCCAAGCCATGTGCTATTGGGAATGTAAGTCTCATACCAGGGTCAAAAACTGGTGGTGGCAATGACTACACATATGTCCTTGATAAAAACATGATCTGAAATCATAATTCAATTGGAGAGACAATGGAGGCCTAGGTTATGTTAAATAATCTACTCATGCTTGCATAGATAATCAGGAGCACATCTGAGATCAGATAATCAACCCCTTTCCTGACTGAATTAGGTGTTCTGTGGATGCAATGTGAGTTTTTTATTGAGAAATTTCAATTATAGTTCTCCCAGAAGCAAAACAGTTAACAAAAGGCACAATGATATATCATGCAAAAAGAAAAATCTCTGAAATAAGATGGATTGAGGTTTGAGTTCTTGGTACAAGCTATAAAGTGTGTGACCTTAGACAAATTAATGAAGCTCTCTGTTCAAGAATCTGATTTGCCTGATGTTAATATAGGCACCTTAATTTTTGGAAGAGTGTTAGCATAGAATATCTTTTTAATACTTTTACTTCTAATGTATTTGTATCTTTATACTTAAGTTATGTTTATTTTAAGCAAAATAATTTGATACTGATTTTAATTTAATCTGACAACTTTTGCTTTTAAATTTAGGTATTTAGATTATGTCATGGTTTATGTCAGTGGCCCCCAAGCCTCTTGCTATTATGGACTTGACCAAATCTAAGATTTGTGATTAGTTCATTTTCTAGTGCTTGGATTGGTGCTACACCCACCTAGGCGTGGAGACAGCAAAAAGTGTAATGGTGGGAAGAAGGTGTGTCTCTGTCTCTTACTGGTTCATGCCTTGATGTTTGTGGCAGCCATGCCATCCTGCCTTGCGGCCAGCTGAGCATGGACTGAAACCTCCAAGAACTGTGAAAACTAAACTTTTACTTCCCTAATTTTGGGCATCAGGTATTTTGTCTCAGCAATGGGTAAAAAGCAACTGAAACATAATTTGGTACCAGAGTAGTGGTACCAAACCGAGTCGTTGCTGTGACTATGCCTGACAATGTGGTTCAACAGCCTTTAGAAATGGCTTGTGGGAGAGTTTAGAAAGGTTTGGAGGTGTCACCTGAATGCATAGAGCTGGAAAATCTTAGGCTGTTCTGTAGAGGAGATTCTGGTGAGAGCTCAGGAGACCAGAAGGCAGATAAAAAGCTCGCTGATAAAGACCAGGCTCGGGAAGATGGATGGCTGTTGGACTCCAAATGATGTGTGTTGTGGCTTGACAGAAAGTTAATATGCATTTTTCTTGTGTCCAGAGACTTTTCCTGAGACTGAAATTAAGGGAGATGGACTGGTTAATCTGGCAAAGGAAATTTCAAGGCAGTTAAATATTGAGTCAGTAGCATGGCTATTGTTAAAAGATTTTAGTCAGTTTTATGTTGCAAACCAAGAGCAAAAAGCCTAGCAGGATAATTTAAAAAGTTGTGAGTTTGGCCAGAAGGAAAACTCCAGGATGGCTGTGGACTGAAAGATAGAACTGAAACCTCAATTGCTTAGAAAGAACAGAGAAATAAAAAAGATCGTCGGGCCATCTTGAGAAACAGCAGGTCTTCACCTTTTGCAACTTCAGACTGCTAAAAGTAAAGGACTTTGCTAAAAGAAGAAAGCCACACAACACCACATCCCAGAGTGGTGACAGAGGCCACAGGAGGTCTCTAAAATGAAGGCAACCACACCAGATCCTAGAATGGCAGCTACATATAGAAGCTTTTCCTCACAATCATGTTCAGAGAGCTCAGCAATTCAGGCACTCAACCCCTACAGCCATGAGAGAGAAAAGCCTGGCTACTGCTCCAGCTGGTATCAAACCTTGGCAGCATCCATGTGGCATTTGTTTTAGGTGCAAGGAAAATGCACAAGTTCTGAGGGTGAGACAGCTTCCATCCCAATTGCAAAAGGTCTGGGGGGCAGAGCAGTGTGTCCCTGGGAGGGCAATATGCAAAGAAAGATGAAGCCAAAGGTGAAGTGGAGACCGCAGAAGTTTGAAAAACCCAGGAATGTGGATCATCCAAGGAAAGCTGCCTCAACTGAGCAGAGGTGGCTTAAGAGAGAAGCTGCAGGTGTTAAAATCCTTGGAAGTGCCATGGGGGTGGAATCACTCAAGCCTTTTGGGGCTTGCAGCCAGATTGCTTCAGATGCTGAGTGTGGAATTCTATGAATTAATGTTTGCTCTGCTAGATTTTGGGCTTGTTATGGTTCCAATACTTTGTATTCCCTTGTTTGTAAATTTTGGAATGGTAAAGTTTATCTTGAGTCTTTTCATTTTGGAAATGTTTAACCTTGTTTCATTTGTACAGGAGCTTACAGTTAAGAGTTTGCCATAGATCTGGAGGAGACTTGGGACTTGGACTTTTCAGCAACACTGATACTGTTAGAACATGTGTAACTCTTGGAGATGGACTAAATGTCTTTTGTATAAATGATGTGCATGAGTCTTTGGGGGCCAGGGGTGGAATGTCATGGTTTATGCCAGTGGCGCCCAAGCCTCATGCAATTATGGACATGACCGAATGTAGCATTTGTGATTGGTTCATTGTCTAGCACTCAGATTGGTGGTGTGAGTGCTACATTCACCTGAGGGTGGAACCAGAATATGGTGTAATGGTGGGAAGGAGGTATGTCTCATATTTTTGCTTTTGTTTTGGCTTTGGCTTAGCCAGTCATAAACAGTGGCCTGATATGCCACCCTGCCACTTGGTGCCAGCTTTGTATGTGCTGAAACCTCCAAACTGTAAGAAATAAACCTTCCCTTCCCTAAGTTTGCCTGTTAGGTATTTTTCAGATGTTTCATCTCAACAAGTAAAAAGTAACTAAGACAGATTATTTACATTTAATGTGATTATATGGTTAAATTGAGTCACCTTATTTGTTTTCTTCTCTTTTTTTTTTAAATCTTTTTGCAACAGGATCTTGCCATGCAGTTCAAAGTGGACTTGAACTCAGTTCGTAGCCCAGGTTGGTCTTGAACTTACAATGATATGCTTGCCTCAGCCTCCCAAGTTCTGGGATTACAGACATGTGCACACTCAGCACCATTATTTGTTTTGTATTAGCCTCATCCTTTCTCACTTTTTCCTTCTTTTTCTGCTTTTATCTTTCAATTAGTTATTTTTATGCTTTTGTCTCTTTTAGCTAATTAGATCTTGTTTTGTTATTTTGTGGTTCTTTTGGTATTATTTTCATAGTCTTCCTATCACAGTCTGCTTTCAAGTGATATTATTTTATGTGAGTTTAGAATCTTAAACATTACGCATTAATTTCTCCTCTCTGGCCATTGTGTTATTGTTTCTATGCAGTTTACATTCATATATGTTTTAAAGTCCATAGTATATTGTTACTACTTTTACTTAGGCTGTTTATTTTATAGAGATATCCCCTTATCTATCTATCTATCTATCTATCTATCTATCTATCTATCTTATCTCTTCTTAAGTAGTCATTATAATTTATGATGTTTTTCATACAGGCATATGCCACTTTGCCCCAACCAGATATAGATCATGTGGTTTATATATGTTTATATAAATGAATATTTTGAACTTTTCAAGTATATTTTAATAAGAAATTTGTGTTCTTCAGTTAATTACAGAATTACATCATTATTGGGTGTTTTTATTATTTTCTTATAGATTGCATTTCCTGCATCTTTGAATGTCTATCAAATTTTATTGTGGTGCTAGACATTATGATTTTACCTTGTTAACAGTTGGATTTTTTTATTTCTATAAATATTTCTGAACTTGGATCTATAATGCAGTTAATTTATTTAGAGAAATTTTGAACAATTTTAGTCTTGCATTTGTGAGTTGTTAGTGGTTCTAAATTATGCTCAGTCCTATTTTCTACCTCTGAAGGAAGACCCTTTTGTATACTCTACCCAATGTCACATGAATTGTAAGTTTATTTTTGTCTGGAGAGTGAGAATAGCTTCTATTTCTTCTAACTTTTTTCAAATGATTCTTTCCCAGTCTTGACTGATTTCTTCACATGTGTGCTAATCGCTATTAGGGAGACCTTATGCAGATATTCAGGGTTTTCACTTCTTTGATCTATCTTACAGGATGATGCTAGGATATTGTTCTAAATATTTGTGTTGCATCAGATCAACACAAAACAGCCCACTGGCCTTTGCTTCAATTTTCCATCCTTAGTGTATATCTCAAAAAAATATACTAAACTTCAGTAGTAAGTTGTGACAGTCATAAAGCTCACTTTATATGTTCACTATTCCATAATTATCACTTTCCTTCACAAACTGCTACCAAGTATCTTAAAACTGTTTTTAAGTTTATTTGGAATGTTGTTGTTTCATGGTTGTTTTGGCTGAGCAGGTAAATCCTGTCCTTGTTAGTTCATCTTGAATGGAAGATGAAGTTTTAAATGAACTTTTCTAAACAACAGCTTGTGGAAATAACAGTGGTCTCTGCATCATTGCATTTGTGAAGATTAAATAATATTATACCTGTGGAGCTTTTTCAAAGTGGCAGCTTAATAAAATATGCCATCTTCCATGCTTTTTGGCATATTTTTCTCATCATTGCTACCAGGGGACTGTGTCTGTAATGGTGCCCCAGGTAGTATGAACATTGTCTACAACCAGTGCAAAGTCTTGGTCCATTAGTACTTGAACCCATTATAAAAATTTGTTTGTGGTCCAGGGATATAGCACAGCAGTGTAACACCTGCCTGTTAAAAGCAAGGCCCTGAGTTTGATTTCTGGTGCCAAAAAAGAAAATAGTAAAAAAAAAAAGACCAATAAAAGACCATTAAAAAAAGCATTTGGCAATTTGTGGACTGCAGGAGGAGACAATAAGCCCCCCCCCAACAGGCAAGCACCCCTGTGAACCAGCACCATGTGAGGGATGTCACCAGAGTGGGAATAGCCAGACACCAGGCTTTCCCCTTGGGTCAGGCCCATTTGTGAACTGGTGGGGGGGACCCAGCCCCCTCCAAGAAGCATGTCCTGTTGCAAACAAGTGCCATGCACAGGCCAACATTGGAGTGGAAACAGTAAGAAACTAGCCTTTCACCATGTGTCAGAATCATTTAGGGACTGCAGAAGAGAGAACAAGGCCCCACCAAGAAGCAAGCTCCCCCTACAATCTGTGAACCAGCAGTCTGCTGCTGGAGTGGAGACAGCCAGACCTTAGCCTTTCCTCATAACTCAGCACCATTTACTAACTGTGGGGGGGAGATAAAAAGCATCTCACATAAATCAGCACCATGCACAGGTCCCCATGGATATGCAGATAGGCAGAACCAAGACTTTCCCTGTGAGACATTTGTGGACTGTGGGGGAGAAAACAAGTACCTATGTGAACCAGTGCCATGTGTGGGTCTCTGCCAGCTAGGGAATAGCCAGAACCCAGTTGTTACCTATGAGTCAATACCAACCCCAGACTGTGGTTGGAGAGAAAAAGGTCCCACCAAAAATTAAGCATCCCTGGAAAAAAAGCAACATGAGTTAGCTGCTGCTGAAATGGGGACAGCCAGACTCTAGCCTTTCTCCATGAGTTAGTGCCATTTATGGACTGCAAGGGGAGAGAACAAGCCCCCACCAAGAAGCAAGCCCCTCTCTGCAAAACAGTGCAATGCATGGAAGGCCATGGGAGTGGAGACAGCCAGACCCCAGTCTTTCTCCATGAGTCAGTGTTATTTGCTGAGTGTGGGGAGAGAGAACAAGGCCCAACTAAGAAGCAAGCCACCCCACTATGAGCCAGTAAAACACTCTGGCTGCTGCCAGAATGGGGAAAGCCAGACCCTAGCCTTTACCCATTAGGCAGTGCCAGTCCCAGAATGTGAGGGGGAAAGAACAAGCCCCCAGTAATATGCAATCCCCCCTGGGGTGACCTTCTAATTATGTGTAACTCAGGCTGAAACTGGCCTCTGACCACATGAGCTGCTTCTGTGTTCACCATCTCCAGGTACCCTCAGTAGTACTCCAACCAGCCTGATTTCCTACTACTGGCTATCTCCTGTGAGTCTTTCCTTAATCCACTCTGGAACTTTGCACTGTAGAGTGTGGCATAAAGGCAGCGGGTCACTCTGGGGCCTAGGTCTGAACACTGAGCTCTTCCTTATAATAGCATCCCTGCCAGCTCTCAAATGCCTACAACTTAAGTCCCGTGATATGTTAGAAGAGCATTGGCTACATGGGCTGGAAGATTGTGAGCAAGGCAGGAATGACAAGAGGTCAGAAATGTGAACAGGTATCAGCTATTTGGTTTGATTTTATGATTATAGTTGGAAATTTCTTTACTGTGTGATTGGTATCCAACTTTTGGATATTTCTTTACTGTGTGATTGGTATCCAACTTTTCACAAGCATCTCAGATCAAATGTCAGAACACATACTCTAATCTTACTCTACTATGGGTTTTGTGACCTTTTTAATGAATCAGATCCAATATTCTATAAATAATACCTTAACATTCTGACTGAAAGCTGTAGTCTCTGTGCTAGCTGAGCTATTTCAAATACTGTCATTGGAATATAAATCAATGGGACTCTATTCCTATATGAATTTTACACTTGATCTTAGCCAAAACGCTGAGAAGCGATTCCTATATAAATTTTAAATTCTAAGAAGTTTTATCAAAATAATTTTCACCTTATTGCAGTTATTGGTGATATAAAAGGCAAGACATACCAGTTTTTACCTTGTTACCTTTGAGTGGCTTAGAGGAAGTCAGCACTGTGTGTACAGAGGAATGACTGAAGAAATGGGATAAAATTTTCATGAGGAACAGCTTTATTGATATGTTATTTTCTTATCACACAATTTAACCATTTAAAGTATGAAATTCAATGAATTTTTAGTATATGCACTTGTCATATGTGATTATTGCAAAGTATTTCAAATCATTATTATTATACCTCAAAAAACTTTTAACCAGAGTTTATCAAAGCCTATAAACATCAATTTTCAGAAAATGTCATGAAAAGACATGATTTCTTTTCCTTTAAGACTCATAAATTCTAGTTTTAGCATTTTGTTTATTTCATGCACCATAGTCTACACATAAATATTTAGTATAACAATAGTGAGAGTGGATCACGCCCAGTGACATTCTCTCAGACAGGAGGCCTGGCCCATGCAGGGGGACTTTTAGCCCACTGGCACTGACCCAGGGAGAGTTTCAGACCATCACTCCCAGAGGTTAAGTTCCTGCCCAGCTCCCTAGAACGATAGTCTCTTTAATAAATGGTGCTGGAAAAATTGGCTATCCATATGTTGAAAACTAAAACTAGACCCATGCCTATCACTGTGTACTAAACTAAAGTCTAAATGGATCAAAGATCTAAATATTAAAACAGAAACACTAAATCTGTTGGAAGACAAAGTAGGTAAAAGTCTTGAAGATATAGGGGTAGGTAGAGAATTCATGAACAAGAATCAAACCGCACGGGAAATACTTCCCAGAATCAATGACTGGAATCACGTCTTATTAAAGAGTTTCTCCATGTTGAAAGAAATCTCCAGAATAATGAAAAGAAAACCCAAAAACAAACTGGGACAAAATCTTAGTGAACAGTCCCTCAGACAAAGGACTTCTGTCTAGAACTTATAAAGAATTTAAAAAAATCAGACCCTCGAAATTCAAAAACCCAATCCAAAATTGGGCATCTGAGATGAACACACAGTTCTCAGATGAAGAAATATGAATGGCAAATAAATACATGAAAAAATGTTCATCATCATTGGTCATTAGAGAAATGCAAATTAAAACCACACTGAGATTCCATCTCACTCCAGAAAGAATGGCCACAATCAACAAAACTACCAACAACAAATGCTGGAGAGGCTGTGGGGAAAAAGGAATTCTTCTGCACTTTTGGTGGGAGTGTAGACTGGAGGAACCACTGTGGAGGTCAGTATGGAGATTCCTCAAAATCTGGGATTGAAAGTCCCATTTTACCCAGCTATTCCACATCTAGGCAAATTTCCAGAAGAACTGAAGACATCATACCACACTGATATATGTGCACCCATGTTTATAGCAGCACAACTTATAACAGCCAGATCTTGGAAACAACCTAAGTGCCCATCAACTGAGCAATGGATAAAAAAGATGTGGTATTTTTATACAATGGAGTACTACTCAGCTATAAAGAATGATCACATTGAGATATTTATAAATAAATGGATGCAACTTGTGACCATACTCATAAATGAAATAAACCAAACTCACATACATAAATATCATATAGTCTCCCTAGTGTAAGAAATGGTAAGAATACATAAGATTTTAGCGTAATCATGATTCCCCATTACATTACATTAAGGCCTTATGTTTTCTTTCATCAGTTAGAATGGTTTTATTCTGTTTTGTTTGATTTTATTATGTGTGATAGTATGAACAGCTATTTTGAAGAAAACAAGACATTATGACAGCCATTGCTGATTTAATATCATCTTACTTTGAAGTCCTACCATGCTTTTGTTCCTCTATTACCATTGGTTCTATCGTACTGTGTCTTATTGGATTTTAATATATGTGATAGTATAAACAATTTTTGTGAAAAATGAGATATTATAGTAGCCACCATTCATTTTCTGTTATTTGGTTTAGACTGCTCTGTAATTCTTCCATTATCTTGAATGATTTTGTGCTATTTAGTTATGTTTGATATTATTGTATGTAAAGCCATGCTCAACTATTACAAATAAAGAGACATTATGGTAGCTACTGTTAACTTCCAGTTGTCTTGTTGTAAAGTGCTCTGTTGCTTACATTGTTCTATTCTGATCTGCTTTGTTCTGTCCTCTTTTGTTTTATTCTCTTTAAAATAAAAAAGACCCCCCCCAAAGAAAACAATAGTTGTGAATAGACAAGGAATTAATCATGGAAATGGTAAAATCTTTAAATATCTGTATAGGTGGGTTGCTTAGATGTGTACTTCCATTGCCATAAGAAGTGACAAAAACTATCACATAGAATGATTTCACTTGTTGAAGGTTGTTTAGTTTGTATTATGTTTTATATATAGATGTTCACCCAAAATTATCATGTGCTCAGAGGTGGAGCTTTAGGGAATTGGTTAGATCATGGGGGTGTGATGTTATGTTCACTGATGAGATTATAGCTAAATGTGATTTGGGAAGTTAAGCCTGGTTGGATGAGGTGGATCACTGGAAGAGTGGTCTAGTAAGGTCTATCTCCCACCTTCTTCCCTTGACCCCTCTGCTTCCTACTGTCATACCATAATTTGTTTTTCTTGTTTCATGATCCTCTGCTTTCCAACCTTGCCTTGGAGCCAGCCAACTATGGACTGAAGAATCTCAACTGTAGAAACTGTAAGCCAAAATGAACCTCACCTTTAAATTGTGGGCATCGGGTACTGTGTTCCCCAGCAAGGAGGAAGCAACTAAGAAAATTCATATAGAGACATTTAGGAAAAGCGATAGCCTTACTTATCTAGCATCTATACTGTATGAACCAAATAATAAAGTTTTATTGCTGCCTTTAGATTATATACAGATCTCTCACTATTATTAATACTGCTTTTGTTGTTTAATGTTTTAAACCATGAAACACTTTTGTTACACTTTTATTAATTCATGTTTGCAGTATATGATTATGACATTATTTTTGTGAAGTTGGTGCCTGTACATAATGCAACTTAATTCCCTTTTAAAACCCTTTTCATTTCCTCCCCTCTTCCCACCTTTTGTCTCTGGACTGACTTCCCATTTGATATAAATCTAGCTGCCTACTTCTTATTTTTTAACTTTTATTTCACTGTCTATTTATAATTTGGGTTTCTCATATTAAATAAACCAACCAATGTTTAAGCTTGTGTGTCTAATTGTTTCACTTAACATTATGGCCTCACGGTGCATCAATTTTTGTACAAATGACTCAAGTTTATCTTTCTTAATGGCAGAATTATATTGCATTGTGTGGAATTGACACATTTTCTGTATTCATTCACAATCATATAGACTGCCTCCAAGATTTAACAATTATGACTTGTGCTGCTATAAACAGAATTATGAATATATCACTGTAATATCACGTCTTCAACACTTTCAAGAAGATACTTAAAAGGGGAATAGCTGGTTCAAGTGGAATTTTTAGTTTTAGTTTTTTGAAGAATCTCCACATTGTTTTCCGTAGTGGGTGTACCATATTATATTCCCACCAACAATGTAGAAATTCTCTGAGACTTGTTAGTATCATTTCTCAATCATAACCATTCCTTCTGAGATAAGATGAAATCTCAGGGCTGCTTTAGTTTCATTCCTTTGGCCACTGATATTGAGCATTCTTTCATGTATTTATTGGTCACTTGTTCTTTTTTTGTGAAATATCTGTTCAATTCATTTGTAATTTTTGATTGTGTTTTTCATTTTGGGGGGGTCCAATTTTTTGAGTTCATTATATATTCCAAACATTTCTCTTCTATCTGAGGAATAGTGAGAAATTTTTTCCCATTCTATAAGTTACCTTTTCATTCTCTTGGTTGTTCCTTTTATTGTGATGAGACTTTTTAATTTGATATGATACTATTTTTTGATTTTCAATATTGTCTCCTATGAAACAGGTGTTTTGTTCAGAAAGACCTTACCTATGCCTATGCCCTCAGGAGTTTTACCCATTTTATCTTTCATCCAGTTAAATATTTCAGTTTTAACATTTAGATGTTTGAGGTATTTTGATTTTAGTTTAGTATAAAGTAACAGATATGGATGTCGATTCAGTTTCATGCATGTGCACAGCTAGTTTTCCTAGCACCATTTATTAAAGAAGTTCTTTCCTCTAGTGCATGATTTTTGCACCTTTGTCAAAGATAATACAGGTGAATGTCCTCAGGGTCATTTCTGTATTCTCTATTGTTTCAAAGATTCTTATATCTGTTTTTGAGCAGATATCATGCATTTTTTTAACACATGTACCTTGGGACTGTTTCTTAGTTTACGATTGTAATGCCTCCCCCTTTGCTCTTGTTAACCAGCATTGCTTTTGCTATTCTTTGTCTCTTTTGATTCCATGTGAATTTCAGCATTGTTTTCTCCAGTTCTGTGAAGAATGGTGTATTTTGATTGGAATTGCATAAATCTATATATCAGATTTGGAAGTATGGCCGTTTTGACTGTAGTGGTTCACCCCATTCAGGAACAAAGTATATATTTCCATTTTCTGACATCATCTTCAATTTTCTTCTTCAGAGTATTGTAGTTTTCATAGCCAAGGACTTTCACTTCCTTAATTAGGTTATTTCCTAAATATTGAATACTTGTGTGTTACTGTGACTAGTATTTTTTATCTTGATTTCTTTTCAGTGGTTTCATTATTACTATATGTTTGCTATTGATATTTGTGTGTTAATTTTGTATCCTGATACATCACCAATTTTGTTTATTGTAAAAATCATTTGATGGATATTTTAGTATTCTATGTAGAGCATAATGTCATCTGCAAAGAATCATAATTTGAAATCTTCTTTAACCTTACTTCCCCTTTTATTTATTTTTCCTGCCTCATTCTCTTGGCATCCTTACCTTCTTTTTAAGAGAGAAAGTTTTCATTTTTTTCTCATTTAATATGAAACTGTAAGTTAGTTGTTTAAAATGGCTTCTATCTAATCAAATAACAGTTCTTCTATATCTATTTTCTTCAAGGTTTTTATTATGAAGACTCATGGAATTATTCAAACATTGCTACATTGTTATCATGTGATTATCATGAGATTATCATGTGATATCCTTGCCCTTGCTTCTGTTTATGCTATGTAATAGTTTTTGATTTGTGTATGTTGTACCATCATTGCATCATTATATGGAGCCTACTTGATTATGATATATGATTTTTAGATGGTTTATTGCATTCAGTTTGCAAGTATCTTGTTGAGAATTTTTGCATCTATATTCATTATAGAGGTTGCCTTATGCCACTTTCTTTTGGTTCTGTCCTTGTCTGGTATTAGATTAAGGGTAATGATGGCTTGAAGAAATGATTTTGCAAGTACTCCTTCCATTTGTTTCTTTCTTTGTTTCTTTTGTATGTGTGTGTGTGTGTGTGTGTGTGTGTGTGTACCAGGAATCAAACACAGGAGCTTGCATTTGCCAGGCAGGAACTGTTTCACTAAGCTATAACTCTGGCTCCATTTTAGTTTCATTAAAGACCTGGAGGAGGATTTCTGTTTAATCCTCCCTGAAGTTTTTGCAGAAATCAGCAGAGAATCCATCTGGACCATTTTTCTTAGTTGATAGATTATTTTTTTTACTGCTTCAATTTTGTTGCCTGTTATTATGCTATTCAGGTTCAGTTTTATTAATTCATGTGTATGGAGGACTCTCTCCTCTTCTAAATTATCCAATTTACTGGTGTACAAGTTTGTGAAGTAGTTGTTAATAATCATTGATTTTGATCTTGTCAGTTGCAATTTAAAAGTTTGCATTTCTAATTGAATTGATTTGTATCATCTCTCCTCTTTTTTCACAGATTTGTTAGGTTTTTTCTTTTGAAGGACTAATTTTTTGATTCTTTACATTTTTTCTGTACTTGATTTCACTCATTTCTGTTCTAATCTTGTGTTGTTTTAGAATTTGGAAGCGTTTTGGGATTTGGATGGTTCTTGTTTTTCTAGGATCTTGAAGTATATCAGTAGATGATTTACTTGGGCTTGTTCTGCTTTTGTAATGTGGGCATTCATAGTTATAAACTTCTTAGAAGTATTTTCATTGTGTCCCATATATTTTGGTATGTTTTATTGCTGTTCGTGTTTAGTTTGAGAAACTGTCTTATATTGTCTTGATTTCTTGTGTAATCAATCATTTATTTAATAATGCATTGCTATTGTATTCTGAATATCATCTAGAAATTTCACATAAAATGGTAATTTTGCAACTTTTTTGAAAGAAGGATTTTATAGATGTGCATATAAATCCTCAAATTTCTAAATAGCATGATAATAAAAGTTCTTGCAATAATGTACAATAAATAGTATGGTGGACAAAATGGTGGAGCAGTGAGTGCCAGCAACTCAGCTTCTCCAGGACAAAATGTTTAGAGTCTGGAAAACAATTATTTGGAGAGGAACTGTAGTGAGTGGAGGATACATAGGAACACAAGAGAACTGACAGATGGGAAGAAAATAGGATTAAGTGATAAAAGAAATGGACTACACGGAGGAGATACTGTGGAGCAGCACTTCTGATGACAGTAGCTGAGTAGATGGCAGTCAGGAGGCAAAGTGAAACTAACATTTCTGTTTATGGAGAACTGGACAGCTGCATGCAGACCAGACTAGTCTTATGCAGTTGGAGACAGCTAGAAAAATGAGAGGCACTGCAACCCAAGAAACCCTCCAGAGTCAAAAATTTGGTGAGTGACTACAGTACAAGCAACTTAAGACACAGCCACACAAAGCAGGAGTCAGTAGGTTGTGATTGTAGGGAAGGGTAAGATATTTGAACCTGGGTGCTGGAACATCCCTTGGTTGCTTCACAGTGCCAAAATTCTGAGTGCATGAGAGAGGACTGTCACAGTACACTGCCAGTTGTTGGAGAGAAAGTGGGGAAACCCTACTTAAAGACAGAGATTGGTGATCACAGCCTCAGCTCCTCTGGTCAGGAGCTAGTTTAAACCTGAGTTTCACAGTATTGGAAGCTCACGTTGGCACTGTATTAACAATGTAAGCATATATTTGTATATACCCACCACTGTTCTGGAGGCAGACTGATCTATTGACTTCTAATATATATCCATCCTTTTTCTATTTTTTGGTGCTTACTTTAGAGTAGTGCTTCTCACAGTGTTGTCCAGTGACTCCCAACAGTTCTCAAGAGTTTTTTAGGAGTCTACAATGAAAATTGTTTTCATTAATAACATCAATGTATTGTACTCTATTTCATCTATTCTCTTATAAATGTATAGCTGAGTTCAGAAGCTGTACAATGTGTCAAATTGAAATAGATTAAATGTGTTAGATGATATAAAGATGCAGTTGTCATTTATTTTATTCCTTGATCCCTCTTTTTTCCCATTCCCCTCTCCTACCTTCAATTCCTCTTTATCTCCTTACTTACAAAGCTTCGTTTCCATTTTTTCTTTTTTCTCCCTCTATGATTTTTATTAACACCAATTCTTAACGTTCTGATGACCTTTTCTGTAAATGGTGCTGGATTTTTAGTCTATTCAGTAAGAAAAAAGGGAAATATTATTTTGTATTACACCACATGTAAATTAATTCCAGATAGACCATAGATATAAATGGGAAAGATAAAACAATTAAGCATCTAGGAAAAATGTAGGAGAATGTATTACTGGCTTTGCAAACAGTTCTTAAATAGAACAAAAATATTATTAATGAAAATGTTGCTACAAAATTGAGCATTAAGTGTTGGTGTTAATCAAAAGCATCAAAGAAGTGAAAAATAAGCTGCAAATTAGAGATGTTTGTAAAAAAATACAATGAATGACACTGGTTTGACCAGAATATGTAAAAAAATATTAATAAAGACAGACAATCTAGTAGACAAGTCATTAAAGTATTTGACCAGATATTTTAACAAGGAGAATATGCAACTGTCCAATGAACATATGAAAAGCTTTTGGCATCATAGAACATAACAGAATTGCAAATTAAAAACATACAGAAATACACATTCATTCAAAAAGCTAACATGAAAGACAGCAAAGGTACTGATTAGGATGTAAAGCATCAGCAATTCCCAGGAATCACTGGTGGGGGTTGAGATTCACATAAACATTTTGGAAAACTATTTGAAACTCTATACCAAAGATAACATAATTTACTATTAACCAATTTCTCTTATTTATATGCAAATGAAATATAAACATAATTGTACCAAAAATTGGTACAAGAATAATCCTAATAGCATCATTTGTAATAGCTAAGTACTGTAAACATTTCAAATATCTATTAATTATAGAATGAATAAATAACTTTTTTTATATTCACACTATAGATTTTTATGCAATCATTGGATGAATCTTATAGAAGATCCAAGTGAGTTAGATGTAAAAGCAAGTGGATTATATATAATTCCATTTATATAAAATCCAGAAACAGAAAAGTTGTGGACAGTGAAAGAAGTCAGAGCAGTGTTTTACTTTGTGTTGCTGGGAGGATCCACAAAGCACTGCTGTGCCAGTAATATTTTATTTCTTGACCTGAGTGATACATACATAGGGTATGTTTATTTGTGAAACTCATTGAACTATATACTCACGCTTAGTATTTTCCCCTGTGAATATATAGAATTTCAAAAAAAGTATAAAGTCGATAAAAATACTTATTAAAAGAACATGTCAAATGATCCATTTATCTGTTTGAAATGCACACCACAGAAAAATATTAAATTTGTATATACCACAATATTACATTCTGTTATGTGGAATTATTGTTGATTTTAATGTTTTTTCTTTGTATTTTTGCTTCTTGAGAATGGGAGGAATGTGGAAAGAAATGTATAAGCATCATGAAGCTTTAGTATAAATCTAAGTGGAAAATAGCTACCTATACTTTGCCTCTCCCCTGGACAACTTCGAATCAGGTTGACAAAAACGACACATATCATAGATTCTTCTGCTTACTTGCAATCATTATGCCAATATACATTTTTTGATTTCTTATTATTAAAATTCAGTATAATTCTATCTCATTTACTTTGAAAGTATGACTTTCTTTTAGCACTCAAATACTTGGTTGATTGAATACTGATATTGCAAAAAGAAGATGATTTAGAGAAGCTCAGACAGAAACAGAATGTACTCCTATTGTGATTGAAGTCCTTGGTGGGTCTAGATGTGCCTTTATAAAAGAGAACGATAGGGAGGAACTAAATGATAAATGAGCTATTTGTAATAAAACATTTGTCTGTCTTATTTCTATGTACATTGAGAGCAATTTCTTCATTTTTCTTTCAAATGCAAAATTTTGATATTAAAATTGTTGTGATTAAAAGTGGAGGTGCATAAGCTTGGAATTTGTAATTTGAATTTAATTGGATTTTTCTCACTGGCCCAGAAAAGGTCAAAATTTTGGCTTCATAATTGTATGGCTTGTCATAAGCCAACTCAACCACACATGAACCAGACAAGTCTAACATGATCTTACTGGCCAAAGGCCAGCCAAACTCTACTGCACTGTCTCTTACCTTACAAGTTTTGCATAATCCTTCTAGTTGTTCCAGTGTGGCTGGAACTCTATTTTCAGGTGCAGATACATATGGAATACAGGTTCTTTGGGAAAATTTAGGGAATTCCACCAATGTCCTAGCATATTTGATAACTATGCATAGATTAAAACTTCAGCAAATAATTTTCTTGTTTATAATAAGAAATTAAATTCCATTTCAGCAAGATTATTAGAAAGGGTACTCAGGAAAGTTATCATTTCTATAGTTTCATTAAAATAATAAATTTGGTACTGTTTTTGTTTTTCTCAAAACAGCAAGATAAAAAAAAGAACTAGTTAAACGTCTTTCCAAATGCCTTTGCTGTTTACATAATGGGAGGAACCTTTTGAGAGTGCTGTTCTTTCCATCCTAATGTGGACTATATTTACATTATTTTATTGAATACTCAGAGCAATCTGGTGAAACAGGTACTATGTTTTTATTCTCATTTTGCAGACGAGGAAACTGAGACACTATGTAATTGTCTAATGTCATTCAGCTAGTAAGTGCCAGAACTGGCATTCCCATGAAGATCCATATTACTGCAAAGAATAAATTCTTAACCATTCTTATTCAGATATATATTTTATCTAATAATACAAATATAACTTTAGTCAATGCTTTTTAAAAGAATCTCTTAGGAGAGAGGAGAATATTGATAGAAGAGAAAATTGAAGATTCAAATAGTTTTTTAACTTGTCTTATTAGATAAAAAAATTGCTGGAAAAAGAAACAGTAAATTATGTGTTTTGAGTAAGAGATTGTTAGCTGGTCTATCTTGAAGGATGATACGTTGTATTGTTAAACCTTAGAGTTAAATATTTCTATGTTTTTAGGCAACAAGCCTGCTACACTTATCCTCTTCTTTCTTTCTGTGCAACTTAGAACATTTTTTCTCTTCCCCATTTCCTTTTTATTTACTCTCAACTTCAACATTTAAAAGGAAAACAGAATTTGATCTCACTATGAGGTACTTTACTTAGATCATTTGTTCTTGGGGAAAATATTGTGCACTTCGTCTTAACTCCAAGAAAATTTGTAAATATCTGAAGACATTTTTGATGCTTACAAATTGATGAAGGTTGGATGCTATTCATCTACTTGGCAGAAACCAGAAATGCCATTAAGTATCCTCTAGTACACTAAAATCCCTTCTATACAATGGTGGAAAGTCGGAGACATTGGGAAATATTGATCAAATAGTATAAACTTTCATTTAAAAAATGAATAAATTCTGAGAATCTAATGTACATCAGGGTGTCTATTGTATTATACTATATACTCAAAATTTGCTGTGAGTAAATCTGAAGTGCCCCCCTCCCCCACAGAATATAACTATATGTCTTAGCCTTCTTGTAGGTATAATGAAATGCCACATGCTGACTAATTTACAATGGACAGATATTTACTAGTTCATGGTTCTTGAGTCTGGGAAGTCCAAGACTGAGGAGGTCAGTATCTAGAGAGGGCCTTTTTGCTGTATCATAGATGATGGAAGCTATCATATTGGCAAGAAAGAGAAAGGATAAGGGGCCAAACTTATCCTTTAAGAAGCTCATTCTCACAATAATAACCTTAGTCTCTATGAAAGCAGAAACCTCCTGAACCAATTAACTTTTAAAGGGTCTACCTCTCAAAGTGTTGCACTGGAGTTTATGTTTCCAATCATGAAATCTAGGAGATGCATTCAAACAATAACATTCTATATCTTCCCCCCAAGTTGATGTCCTTGTCATATGTAAAATACATCTTCTGAATTCCATTATTCCTAAGAGAGAACTTGTTCCATCATCAGCTCTGAAGTTGCAAGTCCCGTCTTGATTGAATCAGATAGGTGAGATTCAAGGTAAACTTCATCCCGAGGCAAAATCCTCTACCCTACCTATGATCCTGTAAAATCAAAACATGCTCTATTCTTCCAAAACATAATGATAGAACACATATAGAATAAATATTCCCCTTCAAACATCAGAAATGGGCAAGAGTAAAGTAGTAACAGGCTCCAGGTAAGTTCAAAACCCAAAGGGAAAACAGTGAACCTTCAAGAATAATTTTTCATCCCATGTGCCACCTCCGGGGACACACCGGGGTAGAAGCTGAAACCAAAAAGCCATAGGCAATCTCATCTCTATTGTTTGGCTAGGCTTAACCTCTGCAGCATTTTCATGAATTGGAGTCTTGTGCCTTCAGTTCTTTGAAGACAGAGTTGCACAGAGGTTGTTCTAAAATTCTTTGGTCTCAGGGGTGGCTGCACATCCTTGGTTCCATTAGTATTGCTCTCACAGGGGCTCCCTTCTGCAACTCTGCCCCTGCATAGGCACACAAGTCATCTTCTGTATCCTATGAAATTTAAATGGAGGCCACCATAGCCACACACCCAAGATACTCTGTGTACCTGAAGAATTACCACAATCTGGATACCACTAGGCCTTACAGATCAGATGCTCCAGAACAGTGTCCAGAGAAGCACCTGGACTTGCTTGAGCTATAGTAAGGATGACTAATTGGCACTTTGGTGGAATGCCAGATGCACAGACCTGAGGTGGCCTTGAAGTACTTGCTGGGGTCCTGTGGGCATCTCTCTGGAAACCTTGCCCTCAAGGTAGGGCTTGCCTCAAAAATCTCTCAAATGGTTTTGTAGTCATTCTTACATTGTGTTGAATAACACTGACTTCTTCTAATCATGCTAATTCTTTTATCAAAAGGCTGTTTGACTACACTTTAGTTTGCTCACGTGACCAGGCTGCAAATTTTCTCCATCTACTCATTTTGCTTTTCTTTTAGCTATAAGGTTTATTTTTAAATCAATTTTTCTTTTGCTGTGTATTACTATCACAGCTGAATAACCATACAACATCTTCAGTATTTGACATTGCTTTTTCCAGATAGCCTATCTCATCATTATTAAATTTTTCCCATAAATCCTGGGGCATGCACACAATTCAGTCACATTCTTTGCAAAATTATAAAGAGAATATACTTTACCATAATTTTCAGTAAGGTACTCCTGAATTTTATCTGAGACTTCATCAAAATGATCTTTTCTGCTGATACTTTTACCAATCTGATCACGAGAATGTGAGTACTTCCTTGAAGTTTCAGACACTCTCAGCCAGTCTTTTTTCTGAGCCTTCACTAGAATTGCCCATAACATTCTGTTCACAGTGAAAGATGTTTTTGAGCCTGCTCTTCCAGCTTCTTCAGAAACCTGATCCAAAGTTTGCAGGCACCACTTCTTGGTATCAATTTTCTATTTTGTGCTGCTATAAAAGAATGACATAGACCAGGTGATATATGATAAGCAGAAACTTATTGGATCATGGATTTCATAGCAGTTCGAAAATCTAAACTGGAGAGTCCAGTATCTGGTAAGGGTCTTATTATAATATCATAAAATGGCAGAAGGCATCATATTCCATTAATCCTTTCCTGAAGACATTAGCCCTCATCACTTAATCACCTGTTTAAATCCTAGCTCTTAACAGTGTTAATTTGGAGATTAAGTTTTCAAAACATGAACTTTGGGGGACACATTCAAAACATAGCACTAGGTGGAGTGACAGATTTGTTAACTTGATTGTATTAATTATTGCATTGTTATCTCTTTAAATATATATACATTAATGTGAAATATTTTTCAATACAGTTGAAAAATATTTTGAAAATTAATTAAAACAGTACTCAAGCCCAAAATGCCGATAATGTTAAGTATGAGAACCTCCGATTTAAGGAGATAATTACAAATTTCCTTACAAGGTTTGTATCTAGGACAATGCCAGTTCTGTAAATAAGATGCTGTTATAGAAATTGCAATAACTTTAGCGAACTTACTAAAAGGGAAGAAGGAAGATGCTATGAAACAAGGTGATCCATGTATCAGATTAATTCTGATCTCATATTTAGAATCTCATGCCATAATACACAAATAGTCATATTCTTCCCTCAGTTACTGGTGTAGAACTCTAAAGACATTAGCAAAAATAATAACCCAGGTATCTGGGGACAAATCATTTCTCTCAGTATTGTAAAATAAGCAAGTGCTAAAAATAAACTAATGGAAAAATTGAGATTGGAGCCACTAGGTGTAAGTCATCCTGCCTTATAGTAGCAGTTTCAGTATTATATATCCTGGATAGGCATACTGTGTTATTAGGCAGCAGTATTTAGAAGTTTTGATGTACTCAGTAATCAATTATTGGTTAATTTTCAGAATATCCCTGAGGCATTAATAGTTCATGGCAGAAAGTTTGAGGTCTAGAAATAAAATCAAATATAGTATGAGATGTTAGGAGAAACATAAGTTGTTGATCATAACAAACGATATCTCCGTTTCAACCTAATATTTCCAAGTGCTATGTAGTGAAGAAATCTGGTTGTAGTGCCAGACAAGCCTGGACCTCACCTGTGGTGCTAAAAATTTTTAGGCATGAGGGTAGTGTTACTTATTGTCTCTACACCTCAGTTTTCTCATCAGTATAACAGTATACTGAGAATTTTCACATAAGGGTTTTGTGAGGATTAAACTAGATCATGCATATAAATTGAGAAGCACACACCTTGTTAATAAATGTTAACCTCTTATATTGGCTATTTTTTCTTGTTGCTGAGACAAAATACCCAACACCCCAAATTAAGGGAGGAAAAGTTTATTTAGTTCACAGTTTGTAGAGGTTTCAGTACATGATCAGCTGGCTCCAAGGCAGGGTAGCATGGCAGAGGGTCAACAGTTCGTGGCTGTGGAAGACAACAAAAACAAGAGCAACAGGGTATAAGCAAGCCTCTCTTGCTCCCTTATAGTGTAAGCAGGCTACCTGCCCTAGGGCCAGTATAGCACTCACACAGCCAATTCCAACACTACACAATGAACCAATAAAAAAAAATCATCCACCTCTGTAAGGCCTAAGCTACATGACCACCTGAGGATTTGGGGGGATGAAACTGAGACACAAACCACAACACCTCCCATATAACTTTCACAGTAATTGACTCAAGATATGCAAGTTAATATATGGAGCATTCAGGGTTACATCTTACATTTACTTAGTGCTCTTTAGCCTTTGGAAATCACAGTAGCCTTTATAAGAATTTTCACTTAACACTTACTCGACAATCTGTATTAAATTTTGATAATATTTAGGTATAGAGATGCCAGATAACAAAACTACTAATCTTACTTCATGGCTATATTAACAAGTCACTTTCTGTAAAGATCCATAGACATCCATAAAGAATCTTTCTGATCATAGAGTAAGTTGCAGTAATTGTGGGATATAAATAAATAGGTATGATTCTCATTCTCATATATTTGGGAGTGTCAGGGCACCCAAATCATACTGAAATTATTGCCTTATAGTTGTCACATATCAAGAACTGTGAAAGCCCTCGATATATTTCTGGCACAATTATGGGTGGGAATTTAGTAATATATCTTAAAACTTAAAATATTCATTCCTTTTTATTTGTAATCACTTATAGGAAATCATGAGGAAATTATTCACAGTAATTTATGGTAAAGATAGTTGTCTAAATATTTATTACAATAAGATTTTGAAAGAATTCTAACTTACTAACAGTAGGTCAAATAAGTTATGTGATAGGATATTATGAAGCAATTTTAGATGATGTTAACATAAGAAAATGATCAAAATATAATACTGTGGCATAAGGCCTGTCTGACAAGTGCAAGGTGATTCAATCCCTGGTACCATATATATATATATATATATATATATATATATATATATATATATATACAAAAAATGATACATAAACGTTGAATATAAATTCAAGAGGAGAGTGAGAGTGAAAGTATGAGACCAAGAGAGAGAGAGAGAGAGAGAGAGAGAGAGAGAGAGAGAGAGAGACCTAAAGAAAATAAAGTTTCACCTTATCCCTGAGTAGATAGAAAAAAAAAAGGACCCAAACATATGAACTCTTTAACTTTGTAACAAAATCTAGAGCAATCACTTCTTAAGGGGTTTAGTTAACAAGTACAATGTGCCTAGATAATATAAATTGTAAACATGTGAGCCTACATGTTACCTAAATGGTATAGTTCATTTGTTGAAATTGCCTTACTTTGTTGTAGCAGTTTTATGCTCCAATTTGGCTGACAGAGCACATTTAACCAGTTGACATGAAAGAAATAAGGAAGGAAGGAAGGAAGGAAGGAAGGAAGGAAGGAAGGAAGGAAGGAAGGAAGGAAGAAAGGAAGGAAGGAAGCAAATGGCTGAGGGCCATAGAGTAGAGAGTTTAGAAAAGAAATGTGCTTTGCTCACAACCCTGACATTAACTTGAATGATATCAACAGAAACTCAGAAAGAAGTGCTTGTCTGAAGTTAGGAGCCTTATTTCCTAGTATTCTACTTACCAGACAGTTGAGAGGAAGTCCAGTAAATAGTCAAAGTTTCTACACTCCATTTAGTTTATTTCCTTGCTTTAAAATTTGGGGCAATATTAAGGACACTATACAGACTATACATGCAGACTAGCACTCTAGGATATTCCCAGGTGAGAGCTACGTAAACCATTATTTCTTCCTGGCCCATCAGAAAGCAGAGGGTAGCTGTATTATTTTTGTGCTTTTTGGTACTTTATTTTGTTTTCTGTTATTTATATGGACATCTTTACTGGTGAAAAACCATTAAATAAAGAAACAACCTACAGGATTATTCCAAGAATGGGTTTAAGGTGTCTAAGACACAGTTACCACATTGCATTGGCTTCATTATCGCTTCTATTTCTTTATCCTCTCATTTTTTGCCTCTGTAGAAGGGATGAGAAGATCAAATATAAATGAAAATAAACTCATGAAGTACAACTTTGCCTCTGTTTTAAAAATACATATAAATTATTAAAAATTTCATCTGGAGAAAATTCTTCCACTGTTTTGGTATAATTTCTTCCAGACTATATATTTGTGTGTATGTTTGCACTTTTTCATGTCATTAGATATTCTACACTTGACATTTTGTCAGATAAAAAATATAAACATTAAAGGTACACAAAATGTTCATTCATCGTATTACTTGCTTTTTATGTTGAATAACTACAATGCGTAGCCTTCCATTTCAGTGTTTGTCCGGATCATTGTTACATTAGGATAGAGTCCTAGAATTAAGAAGTACCTGTCAAGGAGGGTGAAAAATTTTCTTTCATATATCTTGCCAAATTGATTTCCTTTTCTTTTTCTTTCTTTTGTTTCTTTTTTTGTACTGGGGATTGAACACAGGTCCTTCACACTGAGCTATATCTCCAGTCTTTCATAATTTTGATTTTGAGACAAAGTCTTGCTAATTGGCTAAATTGTCCGGGGTGGGTCCTCCTGCCTCAACCTCCAAGAGTGTACATTGCAGCACGTGTTACATAGTCCAGCTGCTTCCAAAATTGATACAAACTTTTTATAGTCTTGTGAATTATGAAAATGAATGTAAATTTAAATTTTCAAACCACAAAATATAACACAAATACTACAATAAATTTCAATTCTAGTGACAGCCAAAGAAATAGAAATGAGTGTTACTTTTGCCATTTTTCAGGTTTATTTAATCTGTTGACACTGAAGTTTGCCTCTATCTACTTTGAATAGCATTAGATAGAATAAGGATGTAAAATGAGACTGGATACCAAATACAATTTGGAATTATGCTAACTGCATTGGTGTGGTTTGAATGTCTCCTCTAAAACTCATGTTGAAATTTAGCTGCCATTGTAAGCTGGAACCATATTAAGAGATGATTAGTTCACAAGGGCACTGCCCTCATGAGTAGAGTAATGACATTATCTCTGGGAGTGGAATGCTGATTAAGGCTATTATCTTTGGGAGTGGATTACTAATTAAAAGGATTTGTTCTGCTTGATTATCTGTCTTATCCTTACTCACTTGCTTTTCTATCACTGTGACACAGAACAAAGACTTTTTCAAGATGCCAGCGCCATTCCTTTGGCTTCCCAGCTTCTGGAATCGTTAGCTAAATAAACTTTTTTTGTTTATAATTTTATATATCATTCTATTTTTGCAGTAGAAAATGAAATAAGAGAAGTGCCTTAGGAAAGTCCCAAGTGATACTTGTCTTGATAACAACATGAAGGATGTCTCTTAGCTACAGGGTAAAACCCAGATTCAAATGCATGTATTCTTATACTCACCAAACAACAAATATTTATTGAGTCTTTTATGTTCTTGATCTCTTCCAAGGAAATGGATACTCTGTGGTGAATAATGCAAAGTCCTTCCTTGAAGCTTGCAGTTTGGTAATACAACTGCAATGAGTCAATGATTTCTTCTACCACTACCTCGCCAGAAAATTTGGTTTATAATCTTACTGGTTTTATGCTCTTTTATATTCATTCTTGCCTGACGATAGTCATCTTGTCTCCTTAACCCTAATTATTTCAGTCAAGGCTTATCCTAAACCTCCTATGAAGTTTGCTCTAGTTATTCAAAATATCTGAACATTTACATCTGTACTTAATTTTGCTATTTGATTATTCATTCTTACTTAAGGCTGTATCATGCTTCTAAGGATTGCAAGTTTCTTCCCCACAGCACCTACTAGGTAGCGCTTTCTTTACCATAATCTTCCTTTTATAAAATAGGATGAGATTCTGAATATGACTTCTCTGTCTTGAACCAAACCTGCCCATGGAGATTTCATTGCAGAGTTTCTGAAAGTCTTAACATTAGTTTAGTTAGAAATATGAGACAGAATTCCTGAAGGAAGTTTTAGAGTGGGCCTGTGGAAAAGAGTATGGGCCTGGAATCAGGGAACTAGAGTTTATACTTTAGTTTTGCCATTCCCATAGAGTAACATTGACAACACTATATCTTGGAGTATCTTATACTCCTTAATACTTTAGGTTCTTATTTTGTAAAATAGGCTTAGTGACAACTTTGCTACTTATTTCAAAGTATTGTGAAGATTATGTGAAAAATTATACAGGAAAACTTATATATGTGAAATGTTATAGTTTTCCCCTTTCTTCTTAAAGAGCAAGAAGAAAAATGCTCTAAAACCAATGATGGAGGAGATTCCAAGATAACTGTTTGGCAGAAATTGCAGGGCCTGGAAAAAAATGAGATAATAGCATACGTTTTAACCTCTGCTTATTTGGTGGAATTCTGTATCTATTCTTTATGACTCTTGTAGCAAATGAGAGAATATTAGAAGAAATATGACAGAGTGAAGAAGGGAAATGTCAAAAGAACAGATTGAACTCTCAATTTGGCATAGAAAGTATGAATGTATTTTCCATTGGTGAAATGAATGTCATCAAAGTTAGCTAGACTTGAGTATCCTTGTCAGTCTGATACCAACAAGGCTGCTCATTAATAAAGGTGTTCCTAGAACTAGTAGCACTGTGAAAAACTACTAGAGGAGAAAGCTGAGAGGAGCTTCGAAGAGACAGTTGCCGAGAACGATTCTGGGAAAGCCACCATTTCATACAGTTGCAGAAGACCACTCATGCACCAATGATTTAAGTATTTGTCATTTAGATAGTATTGATGATTAACTGTCCATAACCAGAAAAGTAACGACAGATGAGTGCAGATTACACTAGTAACTCTTCCTAACTCCAACCCAGCTGAAGAGAAAGGGACTCTGAAAGGCAGGGGAAGAATGAAATAGCAGGTTGTATTTCTTGGCCACGCCAAGTCACTTAAGGGGAAGTCTAGCAGTACTGTGGAGGAGGAGGAGAGGTGACAGTAAATTGGTCTTGAATTAAAACATGTTAGAATAGTGGTACTGTTTGTTTATACTTTTTCATTTATACATGATATTTGTAGGTATTTGTGGGGCATAGTATGATCAGTTGATTTATTCTTACAATATATGATGGTCATATCATAGTAATACGTAATTTCATATCCTCCAACATTTAGCATTTTAGTGTGTTGGGAACTTTTGTACTTTTATAGTCATTTTGAAACATATCACAGATGATTAGAGACAATAATTGTCCCTACTGTGCTACAGCAAATCACAATTATCAGTCTCCTAGAACAGTGGTGGCAAACCTATGGTTCATGTGCAGCAGTGGGACGTTTATATCATTGAAACCTGTAAAAGGTTCTCCATTACTCTCCTAGAAGAAGAGATTGGAACAGTGGTCATTTGAGAATGGTAAGGGCAGGAGGGTGGGATGAAAGAAATAAAGATCATTTGAATTTTTTAATACCTAAAAATGACCACAAAGCTAGGTAATAGGTGTTTTTTATTTAAAGAGAAAAAAGCATGTAAAGGGTAGAGATAATACAGAATTTCAAAAAAAAGATAAACAGTAAGAAATCACTAGTTGATAATTTACATATTGTCCTTTTATAAATAGTTGTTCAAGTTACAAAATTAAAGCATGCAAAGTAGATATTCAAACAGTGAGACTGTAAACAGCTATGCATGCATGAGTCTCTACATGTATTTCTATCCTTTCTGTATTAGAGAGAAAAACAAAACATAGCAAGACAAAACAAAGCAAATTCCTATAGAAACATGAAAACAAAAAGGCATATAAAACCACAGTACAAGGTGGTCTACAATGATTACTGTGTTGTTTCTTATTATCTTCAATAGAATTGTCTATATCATCAGGCATAATTGAATATAGAAGTATAATTGAATATAGCAGTACATAACAACATTAGTAAAAACAAAACTTTGTAGACAGTATAGAATTTCAAAGACAGGTAATAATCAAACCATAGAGGATATTCTAGTGAATGCTGTCATCTTCAGTGCAGTTGCCTATACTCTCAGACTTGATACTATCAATCATAACAGCTTTGAATAAAATCTATCAATACAAAACAGAGATCTAACAAACCAGATTCGATTACTAACAGTAATGGTAAAACCGTGTAAGTTATACAGAGCTTTAGATTAAGTTAATAGGAAATTAAGTATGATTACCATACTATATCCTGTTATTTTCGGGATAACTGTCTGTGCCCTCAAATCTAGTACAGGTAGAATGACTGGAACAGAATATAATACATCTAAGCAGAGTGGTGTGAGTAATGTGTGTTTTAGATCCTGGTACACTATTAAAAATATAGTGTATCAAGGCCATCTATGTTAGACATTCAAGCTATCCTTCTCTGTCTCATTTCTGCTACGCTATTTTTCTACCTTTGTCTACTTTTCTCCTTCATTCTACTGCATGCCCCACTCATTGAGGCCCTTGTGCCACTGTTCCTAAAATCCTGGTATTTTTTTTCTCTAGAATGTCCTTCAGTATTCTCTGTAGGGTTGGATTCGTGGTCACAAATTCCCCCAGTTCCTCTTTGTCATGGAAGCATCTTGTTTCTCCATTAGTTTCTAGTGACAGCTTTGCAGGGTATATCAATCTGGGTTGGAGGTTATTTTCTCTCAGGGCTTCACTCCAAGCTCTTCTTGATCTGATGGTCTGTGTCAAGAAGTCAGCTGTGATCCTGATGAGCTTATCTTTATAGGTAATCTGTTTCTTTTCTCTGATGGCTTTTAATATTCTGTTTTTATATGAAATTTCTGGTATTTTGATAATTATATGTCTGGGTGTAGCTCTATTTTGGTTGTAGGTGGCTGGAGTTCTGTATGCCTCACATAACTGAATGTCATTTTCTTTTCCCATGCTTGGGAAGTTTTCCTTAATCATTTCCATGAATAGACTTTGTAATTTGCCTGTATGAATTCTTGCTTCTTCATTCACATTTCTTATTCTTAATTTATAGATTTTCTTGTCATCTTCTAGCCTTTGTATTGTTACTGCCTGTTTCCTTGTTATTTTTAAGAGATCTTTCCTTTCATGATCATGCATTGCAAACTTGTCTCCAAGTTTTGATAGTCTATCCTTAGTGTCTTTTAAGGAGTTTTTCCAGCTTTCAATGGAGTTTTTAATTTCCTGGTAATCTCTTTAAATTTACTTCATGTATTCTGTATTTTCTTTATATTGTTTATCAAATGTTTCTCTCCTTTTTTTGTGTTCCTCCCTTCTTCTGTCTATGTCCTCCTGACATATGCTTAGAATTTCTTTTATTACTCTACTTATATTTTGCTTTACCTGATTTAAGATTTCAGTTTTGAGCTTATCTACAAGGTCCCAAAGATATCTCTTAATGTCCATTGAAGCTATGACTGATGTTGCATGTTTGCTGTCCTCAGTCCTCCTTGTTTTTCCCTCTCCTGGATCAGTGCTCTCAGGGTTCTGGGCTAGGGGCCTCCTCTTGCCTCTCTTTCCTGTCATGGCCCTGGCTTCCTCCACACAGGTTATAGTTCAGGTCCAAGCCCCCTTCCCTGGTGGCCACATTTCCTCCAAAGCACTAGAGGGAACTCTGCCCTCTCCTGCCTGCTCTTGTCATTGAGGTGTAAGCAGGGCTGTGTATGCCATCCCCTCCCCACTGGGCCAGGCAAACTTCAGGGGCCTTCACCAGGTTTGTGTGTCCTAGGCGCAGGGAATCAATTTGGGATGGCTCATTGGGTCCCGGCCAGGGGCATGACCCAGTCCAAGCAAATCCTACAAATATGCTCTGGGGAGGAAGCGACCAACTGAAGTCACTGTTGCTCCCAGTTCAGGCTCCTCCTGCCTGATTCCAACATGTCACCCATTTGGTTACACCCTTCCCGTGGAGGGGGTCTCATTCCCATCACTGACCGTGGATTACTGAAGGTCCCTTTGCCGGCTCCGCTCTCCATTGGGCTCACCAACCCCCAACTTCAGCGAGGCTGTGGCTTCTGTGAGTGGTGGCGAGAACAAGTTTGGGCAGCTCTGCCGGCCAGCGTGAATTTGTGAATTCATGCTGGTGCAAACTTGGCAGGTCACAGTGAAAACGCTTTGACCAATAATTTTAGCTGTTCCAAATTTAGCCCCAAGACTGCATGTTTGACGAGCATTTTTAAGTTTTAACTTCCTCCTCTGTCAAGAGGCTCCATCTCCCTCTGTCTGGATCTCTCCAGGATGTTTTATCCTGGCTTATGAGTTGTTTCTCCTGGGAGGCTTTGTATTTTGTTGCTCACTGATTGGCCATCTTTTTTTTCAGTATGGGTGTTTTTAAAAATTCCCCAAAGAATATTCTAGTCAGAAGTAACAATATTTGATATTTGTGCCAGGATAAATTGTTATTTGTCTGGAGTCATAGCTTTCTTTTCATCAAGAAGTTGTGTAATTGCAATTTTCCTTTATTCTTAGGTGTTTAGAAAATAGGACTAATACACACTGCACCTACTTTCATCTGTGTACTTTATTGGAATGTGAAACTCATGTGGGTAGCAGTATTTAACAGAAAGGTATTATGTAAGAAGCTATGTTTTAATTTTTATGTGTTATTAAATAACACTTCCCAGTGAGTAGTAATCACATAGGTTTTTTCATTTCTAGACACCAAATATCTAAACAAATGAGTCAGGCTGTAAACCACATTGAGGCATTAGGAGGTGTTGTGTAATTACAGGACCAGTATATCACCATTACTAAGCTTGAAAACAACAGTATTCCAATAACACAGGGTCATGGCAGCCTGAAATTCTGAGCACCAGTAACTGATTGCTGCATCCTGCTGATATTAATAACTACATGAATACTGATTAAAAACAAGACTCTACTTTATTTGCAATTCATCCCTTCAGTTATTGGCAGAGAACCTAGTCCTGGTTTTGTAAACTAATCTCTGATTGTATGCAGGAAAGCCACTGAAATATGTCCAGTTGTCTTCTGTGCAGAATCACACATATTCCACTGAGCAGTTTCCTGAGAGGGATCCCTATAGTGCAGCACTGAGATACCTGGCAGGAGTTATCAGGTCAGGACAGAGGTGCATACTAATTACTCTTTGTGTTTTAAGAAGAAGCTGACTGAAAGGGGAGGGGATGGAAACCTACTAAGAAAGGGAAAACAGTTTAGAAGGACTGAGTGAGGCAAGACTGGTACAAAAGAAGGAGAATTAGAAGTAAACAATAAGAAGGAAGAATATTGAGAAGAGCCTAAGAAGTAATAAATAAGAAATGCTGATGTGGGGAAGAGCCTTACCATAATATTATAACTGAGGAAACCTTAGATTTTGTTCACTGCAATGTATCCAAATACCAGATCCTACATTTTTAAGACAGATGACTGTGGACAAGTTATTTTTATTCTCTTTGCCTGTTGGTTTATCTACAAAAGTGGGGATAATGATTATTCAGTAGAGTTGTTACGATAATTGCAAATAACACATATAGAGGACATAATATATAGTAGCTACTCAAAAATGTATAGCTGTTATTTAGGTGATTGTTATCATTATTATTGTTATAGACATTATTATTGCTACTAACACTTTTTTGATGCTAATAAAATACAAAGAAATTAGTTGCCATGATATTCAGTAACAAAAGACAGTGCATGGAAGAAATAGCCTCAGAAAATCCTCCAGATGTCACTTTCAGCATTATTGTGCATGGAAAAATTGAAAAGAATTGCAAAACAATATTCACATATTAGACATTCTACTGAATGTTATTTTCACATTAAAGAGCTCCAGCCAAGCAAGGAAAAATAAATATAATACACATCGTTTTTTTTTTTTTTTTGCTTGTAGTGCTTCCACTTTTTTAGAACATGTAGTGATACAGTTTACCAGTAATTGGAAAAAGATTTTGAAAAAGCTTGCACACAAAGACAGTATTGACATAACTTTGATTTTATGACCTCATAGGACTGTGGGTGGATTTCAGCTAGGTTCCTGAATGAAATTATGTTTATGCTTCCTTTTAAGTTAACAAGCACAATTATTCTATGGATTATTTGAAATGAATTGTTTCTTTAGGTGTGAAAGCAAAAGATTAGTCACTCCCTTCTCTGAAAAGACTGATATTTAAAAGCTATGTCACATATCTTATCAAAGTTCATTATTGCGTATGCAAACAAGTAACAAGCATACTTTAAAACAATGCATTTAAAAGAAATAAATGCTAGTGTATCTAGGATGCAGACTAAGTATTTCCTTTCTTTAATGTATCATTACAATAGATAACTAGATCAAATTAAAATATTATTTCATTAATATTAATAATTTAAAGAGTACCTCTAGTGACTATATATTCAATATTTCAGTGTTAAAAAAAGAATGAATATTTTTATACTGAAGAAAAACCTTCTCTTCAATGGGAGAGAAAATCTTTATATCTTTGTAAAAATAACCCAAATGCCAAATTAGATCAAGGCTGACCTGGTCTACATAGTGAGTTCAAGATCAGTCTGAACCACATAATGAGACCCTGTCAATCAAGCGAGAGAGAGAGAGAGAGAGAGAGAGAGAGAGAGAGAGAGAGAGAGAGAGAGAAATGTGATGTTGGAAATTGCAACCCAGTGGGTGTATGTGGGCCACTAGAAGCGTTGTCTGGAACACAGTATGTACCTCTCTCCTCTCTCTCCCTGCTTTCCTCTGGCATGTTTCTCCTCTGCATACACCTCTGCCATGGATTCAGTGCATTATGGACTGAAACCTCTACAAAGTGTGAGCCAAAGTAAACCTTTACTCTTTACAGTTGTGGGCCTCGAGTGTCATGTTTCATGAAGTGAAAGTAACTAAGACAGGCGGTTTTAACAGAAGTTTATCCATGTGTAGCATTCTACAGTGTATGGAGGGTCAAATAATGCCTAATTATTTCATGTCATAATTAATGTGCATGAGACATCAAGCCCTAAGCATCAAGAATGCAGCAAAACATTTTGTAACTTGCTGTCTTTAGTTTCTTACAGCCAACTGGTTCAATAATCTCAGCTTTAAATTCAGATTGCCTGAATTCAAATTACAGATCTGTCATGGATTAGTTGCTTGAATTTGAGCAAGTCATTTAGCAGCTCTGAGCCTCTGTTAATTCCTTAGTAAAATGAGGATTATAATAGTTGCTACCTCTAAGGAGTTCTGCAATAAATATAGAGCACTTAACAATACCTAGCTCAGTATGTATGCTCCTTTTCTTTTTCCATCAAGCCTCCCCCCTCTTTTCCTTCCACTTCCTTCTTTTTCTCATGTAGACCATTCCGTGGTGCATTTAAAAATGCATGTGTTAGTGCTGATGGGAAAAAAATGAAAGAGTGGCTGGTAACATCCACTGAAGCTGAATTTAAATTCTATGATCCAGAAATTCCACATAGGTCTATACATAACTGTGATACTTGGGGAAAATATTTTACAAGAAAATTCATAGTAAGACTATTAAAATTTTTTCTAAACAAGAGATAGCTTAAATGTCCATCCTTAAAATGGATAAATAGTATATTGATGGTGGTAAATTCATGCATTGTAAAACTATATGATATGATCATAGATGATCTACATGTTTATAAAGCAATATGGCAAAATATCCAAAAAATACTGAGTCGAATGTTGTCAGACACAAAATGGCTTGTGTCATAATATTCCATTTATTAAAATTCAAAAAAAATGGTATTTACACTTAAGATAGGGGTTACACTTTGGGAGGCAATGAAGGGCTTTCTAGAATTCTGATAGTGTTTTTTGAACTTGTCAGTTACTCAAGAGTATTACATTTTTGAAAATTCATTAAGCTGTACACTTATGATTTGTATACTTTTAGTACAGATTTCACACCCCAGTGTAAAGTTAAATATTTCAAAGAAAGGGTCCATGATATGCTACAGCCAATATAAAATGAATTGTTAAATTTAAAAGATTCAATTTTCTTGCTTAGAAAGTACAAGTATGAAATTACTGATCAGAAACAACAGAAAAAACTATGTGATTAGTTTTTCTGCCATTGTGCTAGGGGTCAGATTCCAGGCCTTGCACATTAAGGTAAGCATTCTCCACGGAACTATACCCCATCCCCAACGTCTTTCTTAAATAAGTGCTGCTTTTTAGAAGTGAAAGAAACATTTGAGAAATAATTCATTAAAGTTATGGCCGAGTAGAATGTAACAATTCAATGAAGTGGATAATGTCTGATACTGAAACTGTAGAGATGTAATTCACATATACACATTTACTATTATCAGGATTTTTAAAATATATTACAGTATTTATTTTTAATGTAGATTAGTGGGATTCATTCAGACATTCAGCTGGTGAATTTAAAGGAGTTCTTGTGAGAGGCAATAAAAAACAATGCAACTCCTCACAAAGGCATTGGGTTTCGTGAGTGTTCAAATGCCTTCTCATTTGACAAATTCTCCACATTCAAACATTTAGAAGAAAAGCTTTAGATAATGTGTCCTTTAGTCACTAAAAATAAGATTGAAAGTACTTGTATGGTTAATAATGTAAATGTAAAAAACTGTGAGCTGTAACATTTGAACCAATTTTTAACTGTTTCCTAAACAAAATCATAGTAATAAGCTGATTTTTAGTTGCTGATGACCTATTCTTAAATACATCCATATATCACTGAAAATGTATTTGTTTTTAAAAGAATTCTAATCAGATTTATGGTTCAGTGTTTGTCAGGGAAGAAGGGGCCTATATTTAAAAGTCCAGCATTGTACAACTCAGTGAATGGGGACACTAATTATAATTTCAAGATGTTTTTGCACAACTAAAGTACAGCTTATCATGAGTTATTATCAAGTTAACCATCACTTTATTATAGACTATCAGATGGTAGGTCAGGCCTGTACTGAACGACACATAAATGACCACACTTTCTCTCTCCAGCTTTATTTCTTGTTACTCTAAAAATTAGAAGACTTTTCTCTTAATATGCTACACCAACTCATTCATATTCTTGTGACTGAGTTTATGTAATTCTTTGTTTAGCCCACTCAACTTCTATATTTCTTTCAGTTTCCAAATAAATAAATTCACCAATCAATTTGCTTATTCATTAAAAAGTCATATCCAAAGAGGAGAATACTGTCTTTTGGTATTACATGATCTCTGGGAGGTGAATGCTAGATCTTGTGTCCTTTCCTTTGACAGTAAAGTCATTACATAGTGCAATTCAAATGTTCTCATGATATTTACTTAGTGCCTGTTCTGCATAAGGTTTTGAGTTAAGGGGAAACCAAACAACCAGATCACCACCCTGGTGAGTGGCTGTGGCCTGGCAAGCTGTGGCCGCCCCAGTGTGAGAATCACCAGAGTCCCTGAGATCCACACCATGTTGGAACTTGGGGTGCTGGGAAATCAAGCAACCAGCTCACCGCCCTGGTAAGTGGCTGTGAGCCTACAAGTGCATTGGCTGAGAATCTAACATCCCATCCTCCCCTCCCCCTATTAGTAAATGGGAGCCAGAGGTCTGAGCAGCTCTTGGGAGGTTGACCATATGCAGTGTAGCAAATAGGGGGGATTTCCTTCTACCATCTCTTTGAAGGCAAATATTGTTATCATTGTTTTGCTTTGTGCTGATTAATTGTACTGCTCTATTCAATATTCTGTTTTGATAAGTTCTATAATGTTCTATATTTCCTTTGATTTTGCTATACCTGATTGAAAGAACTATTGTGAAGACAATGAGATATATACTATGGTACCTATTACTGTTATCCCGGTAACCTGCTGTGAAGTCCTGTACCAGTTTCACTACACTGTCTCAATTGGCTTTGTTCTGTCTTGTTCTGTTGTATTTTACTACCTTCAGAACAATAAAAAAAGAGATAACAAAGTAACAAAATACCTTTAAAAACTCCCAACTCTACCAAAGCTGATCCATGGGGCATGGATGAGGAGAAACTCAAAAACAAAGCAACAGAATGTGATTAAAATGTAAATAACAACAACAAAACAGATCACTAAGGTACTGAGCAAGCTGAAACATAATATAACTAAACAGATAATGGACTTAAAAAGCAAAAGGAGGAAAAGAAGGTGCTCTAAAGGATATAATTGCATATGTTTAAGTATGTAGGATTGATAACCATGTTGCTAAGTTTTGGTTGGATCGTTGAACAGAACTGTTTGCAGCCTCACTGTTTGAATGTTCACTTTGTGTGCTTTAATTCTGTAACTTGAACAATTATATCTGAGAAGACAATATGTAATTTATCAACTAGTGATTTCTTACTGTTTATTTTTTTGAAATTCTGTATTGTTTCTACCTTTTTCTGTTTTGCTTTTTTTCCTATTTAAATAAAATTTTTTAAAAGGTTCTAGCTAGGTTCTTGGAATATAAAAAGTATTAAGACAATCTCCCTGGGTTCCCCAATAAATATAAAATAGAATTATAATACTGTCTAACTATCCCACTACTAGGAATATATCCAAAGGAAAAGAAACTAGTATGTCAAAGAGACATTTATACTCCTGTCTTTATTACTGCACTACTCATGATAGCTAATAAATGGAAGCAAAATAAAGGTGTACCATCCAATGAACAGACAAAAAATGTAGTACTTTTACACCATGGAATATCATTCAAGCAGAAAAAGAATAAAATCCTGTCATTTGTGACAACATGGATGGAACTACAGATTAATATGAGAAGTGATACAAATCAGGCACAGAAAAAAATACTGTATTATTTTAAAATAGTTGACCTCATAAAATTCGAGAATAGAATAGTGGTTACTAGGGACAGTGAAGAAGATGGATTGATACATTTGTGCTAATTTACAACTAGATAGGACAAGAA
Organism: Hydrochoerus hydrochaeris; assembly: GCA_004027455.1. Classification (NCBI taxonomy): domain Eukaryota; kingdom Metazoa; phylum Chordata; class Mammalia; order Rodentia; family Hydrochaeridae; genus Hydrochoerus; species Hydrochoerus hydrochaeris. The sequence goes on along the minus strand of PVLA01007347.1, from coordinate 38,450 downwards.
ATTCTGGATCACTAGTGCACACTATGGTGACTATAGGTAATAATTATATACTGTGTATTTCAAAAAGCTGGAAGAAATTATTTTTTAAACTTTCACCACAAAGGATTAATATTTAGTGAGATAAGTATGTTTAACCTGATTTTAACATTTGAATGTATATATTTTACACACATTATATGGTACCCTATTAATATGAAAAATTTCTATTTTTAAAAAATCTTTAAAAATAGTCTTATGCCTTTAAAGAACTCACAGTCTAGAGAACTCTGAGAAAATAATTTCACTCAATGTAGAAAGAATAGAAGGTAGCATAAGAATACAGAAGAGAATAATTAAAACCTAGTCTGTGGTAATTCAGAAAGAAAAGACATGGGAAGGTGACAGTTAAGCAGACTCTTAAAGGGTGTGTAGTACTTAGCCAAATTAAGAGGAGGATGGGAATTTTCACAAGAAATACCATGGGCAAAGGCACAGAGGGGGAGAAACAACATATACAGGACAGGAAACACAAGATAAAGAGTTTGAGATGAAGAACAGCAAAAGATGATAAGTGATAGGCAGTGGCCATGCCATAATAAAACACGTGTGACAATGGCAATGGGAGTAACACCTAATCAAACAAAAAGTACATTCTCTAGAATGCTTTTATCTTAAATATCCACAAGTTCTCTAGTCTCTACAGTAATTGAAGTTTCACAACTGTATTATGGGCTTGGAAAACTGCTGGTTTTCTCTTCCACCTACTATAAACTTGGGGTTTCAATCTTCACAGTCTGTTTGTCTCTACGGTTCCTATTCTCTTTCTATTCCCTGAGTTACTAACTGTTTGAAGTGGTCCAAGATGGGTTCCTGTCCTTTCTTTGGGACCTTGATAGTTTAGTAGCTATTACTGGATTTGTTTTTTAGCTTTTCCTTTTATAAATAAGTTTATAAACGCTTCACTCTACTCTCTTTTCCATGTCTAAAATTACGGGCTAATAATTCCTTCACGTTAATAGTTTCTCTCTCTCTCTCTCTCTCTCTCTCTCTCTCTCTCTCTCTCTTTCTCTCCCTTGCTCTCTTGCTCTCCCCCTTTTTTATTTAAAGAGAAAAAAACAGAAAAAAGGTAGAAATATTACAAAATTTCAAGAAAAGAAGATAAACAGTAAGAAATCACTAGTTGATAAGTTACACATTGTTCTTCTAGAAATAGTTATTCAAGTTACAAAATTAAAGCACACAAAGTGGACACTCAAGCAGTGAGAGTGCAAACAGAACTGCTCAACAATCCAACAAGAACCTAGAAATATGGTTATCAATCCCACACACCTAAACATACATGCAGCTATATCTTTTATAGTGTTTCCTATTTCCTCTTTTTTTACAATAGCAATTATACATTTTTAAAATTTTGTTTAAAGAGAAGAAAAAAGCAAAACAGAAAAAAGCGTAGCAACAATACAGAATTCTAAAAGAAAGAAAGAAAGAAAGAGAAAGAAAAATAGAAAAGAAAGAAAGAAAAAGGAAAATGAGAAAAAGCCCCACTAAGAAATCAGTAATTTATAAATTACATACTGTCATCCTGGATGTAGTTGTTTCTCTTCCCCTTTTTATCCCTTCCTCCTTTCCTCTCTTCCTCCTTTCCTTTTTTCTCTCCCCCACCACAGACCAGTCTGCATTGATATTCAAGACCCGGATAAAATAACCTTGCTGATACTTTCTTCTTACAACCTCCCATAAGTCCTTCATGAACTTTCTTCTACCTGCCTAGATTCCTGAAGGCATTATTATATTGCAAATGGAAAGTTCTTGTCATCCAGCAGGCAACAAAGAACTATACATAAAATACGGAATTTACCTCCCCACCAATGCTTCTGTGTGCATGGATGTATAATATTTTCTTAGAATTACTACCATCTCTTACTGCATAGAATCAATTTAAATGCTTTGAGTTTTTCATGAAAATGTACTACATAGGTAAACAGCACTATAATGAATATTTCTTCCCTGTCAAGTTGAGATTTTCCATAGTTTACTTTCTAAGTCTCAACATTCTTGCAGAGTACAGTCCTTTGTTAGGGTTAGAATTTCCTATAAACCTGCTCAATAATTTGTTTGCATTCGGCTTGTTTGAAATACTACACAAAGCAATCCTTGTAAAAGGCAAAACTGTCCTGAAGGGTGAGAAAAAACCCTGAGAGGTCGACTCAAAGTGGGTCTTTTCAGGCAGAGCCAGCTGAGTAATATTATCTTAGCTGGCTGCTATTCAAGGTACCCAGTTCAGAAGCTTTCCCTTTGGGAGTAATGTTTCTAATGAGGGGCAAACTTTGGGAAATGGGCCTAGGGTGGTGTGGTGTGTTTAGAGGAATCTTGGTGAGCAGAATGGATCCCACGAACTATGTCCCATTCTACTTTCAACACCAGGGGAAATCATCACTTGGCCTCAGAACAGAGATTACAGTGAGAGGCAACGTGAGAAGGAAGTGGGAAATCCAGGAAAGAGAACAAGATTCCTAAGGCACCTTAACAGCTCTGAGTCAAAGGCTTTCAGTCAGCTGGGCTCTGGCTGCTCCACTCCTTCACAGCCCAGCCCTTTCCTGGGGCCGAGGCAGGGAATTGCTACATGCAGGATTACCTGGGGAAAAACCAGAGCCTCACTTTGGTCCCTTCCGGTAATTGACAGGACTGGGCTCCAGGAGGGGGGAAGGGAGAACTTTCCTCCATAAATGCTTCCACCCCTAGGCAAGGTGGCTCACTCTGGCCGTAGCAAGGGAGGAGTGTGCACCTGCCACCCGTCAAGCTCAGCCAGACTGTGAGAAGAGGCAAGGTGGAGCAAACAGAGAGTGTCAGTGAACCATGGACAAATTGAAGTGCCCGAGCTTCTTCAAGTGCAAGGGAAAGGAGGTAGGGGACTAGGAGGTAGGGGTATGGGAACTGCTGGAGGTGTGGAGGGCGGCCCAAGAAGAGGGCACTTAAGAGGGAGGGTTAATCTCTTTTTGTGCTTCCTGGGGCTGCTCCCTGTTCAAATTTCTGCTTTACTATTTTCAAGTGTGCCTAAAATGACCCCATAAAGTAGAGGAAAAATAGAACAGCTCTTATTTTAGGAGCTAGGTGACCTAGGAACATCTCAGCCTTGCTTTGTGAGTTACCCACAAAATCCTATTCTCTGTTCTCTAGACTTTGCCCATATGCTACAGAGAAATACTATCCTTACCTTACCTGAGGAAACTTACATTCCCCAAAACAGCTGACAGTTTGGGAGAGATCCGCTCTCCTCCCAACTCTAGAACTGGAGTGAGAGCTACTTTATCTGATGGAACAGGAAAATTTGCTGCTATATGTGATTCTGTGGCTTTTAGAGAAGGACTACTTATTTTGCTCCAACACAGGGAGGACAGTTAAACTTCCCCTAATCTCAAACATCTGAACGTTTCAGCACGTAAGATAATGACTGTATAATTATTTTTTTACTCCACTAAAAGGTACATTTTATTCTTCATCTCAAAGATCTTTTACAATCTTAAGTGTATTAATTTTTCCTAACTCATCATTAAAATTTTTGTATTTGAAAACTGATTTGTCCACTCTTGATTTTCCTTTGTGTTGCTGCAATGTTTAACCTTTTCTTTAACATTTGATGGTTTCAGCTGAAGGGATAGTTAAAAAATATTTACCAACAGAATTTTTTATTTCAAGAGTTATGTCTAAAAGCAGAAACATCCTCAATTTCAGGTTCTTTCCTCATAGATACAGTGTTCAGGCTTTGTTCTTTCTTCTCTTCCCTTTCTGTGAAATTTGCTTCTTTGGGGTTTGTGATAGTAGAAAGACAGTATGTTGCTATTTTTTCTCCTCAGAAAGTGGCGAGTATATCTGAGAATTTACACGTTGACCAAAATGACGAGAATCAGGACCGTGGTAACTGGTCAAAAAAATCAGATTATCTTCTATCTATGGTTGGATATGCAGTGGGATTGGGAAATGTATGGAGATTCCCATATCTGACCTACAGCAATGGTGGAGGTAAACCTTTGAGCTTTTTTCATTTTCCCCTAGTAATACCTGGGGTACCATATGGTCTCAGCGTATTTTGGGAGCTAAAGAAATGTATACAGTGGAAGAGCAGAAGCAAAGATATAACATTTATTATTAGACTGTAAACTACTATCTTAATTAGGAATCTGGTTTAAAAAAATTCCCATGTATAAACTTCATAAAAGCTTTATACTTAGTACTTCTGGACTTATGATTTGACACCCCATGAAATCTTCACCTAGGACTTTAGAAAATTCTGCATATACCTGTGATGACCTATTCAAACTCAGGTGGTACTTTGTTTAATTTATAGCGGAATCCAAGGGAAAAGCAGGTAAATGTAGTTTTGTTAAGAAATTCACATAAATTGCTTGATTTATTAGAATAGGCATTACATTTTATATATTTAAGTGTGAAAAGGAATAATTAAAAATAATTAAAGGGCTGGGGATTTAACTCAGTGGCGTAAGTGCCTGTCTGGCAAGCATGAGGTCATGAGTTCAATACCTGGTACCAAAAAAAATGTAATTAAAGTTTAATATTTTAAGTGGTATATATCCCAAAGTGAATCGACCACATAGAAAATCCCTCTAAAGTACAATAGAGCATAGTTCAAAGCTAGGTTTTGTGTTCTTACAAAATAACCCTGTTATACATTGTAGTAACTAAGGTAGGTTCTGTAAGAACAAGGGGAAAAATAACTGAAATGACTTACTAAGAGAACTAAAATGAATTACACAACCCACTAGTAATGTTGTAACAACTTTTGACTTGCACCATATTTTATTTACATGTACTTACAGGACGTAACTCTTTCAGTAATGAGTGTAGTGTAAGTATTAGCTGTAAAATAATATAGAAATCACAATCATCATTTCTGATGTCTATGTTTAAAGGTTCAGCTTGAAAAGCAGCACTTAGACTTCCTTTAAATCACTTGTTCTCATATTTAGAATTCTTATTCCTTGAGAACAACACCCATTATTTCTGATAAATTTCTAGGGAAGATGTTAAACTACTTTTGCTTTATTTTATTTTATTTTATTTTATTTATTTATTTTTGTGGTTCCAGGGATCAAACTTATCACCTCAAATTTGCCAAGCAGGCACTTACGCTGCTGAGCTAAAACCCCGGCCTTTTAATAGAGAATTTAAAAATACATCCCAAACAAAAATAGTATTGATTGTTTTGTGCTGTTCTTTTTCTTTGCCATTTAATTTCCTCTGAAAGTTAATGTTAGATTGGCTGTCAGTTTTTAAGGATCTCATCATTAGGTAATAGGCAATAGATACTCTAGATTTTCTAAATTGTGTCATTCCTCAAGAAGAGGAACATGAAATTCAAATTTATCAACTGTGATTGGGTTTAAAAACATGGTCAGGTTTGAAAAACTGTTGTTAAAATCTGGAAACAATTGTAGATTCTTTTTATAGTTTATGCAAAATAAGTGTCATACCATATTAAGGTGTAATGTCATCCTTTGCCACTAAATTGTACTAACCATTTGTCAGTTATGGTTATTATTAATAATGAAATAATATTGTTTTAAAACTATTTTCAAGATACCTGCTAACTCTGGGCTATAAACCTTTGTTCATAGTAAAAGATAGGGATATTTTGTGTTTTTTCTTCATATTAATATTATTTACACTCCTTTTAGTTATAGTAATGATGGTATGCACATTGTAATATCTGTATATGCATTTTTTGTCTCTAATCACTTCTTCAAAGGTTGGCATTCAAGCAAAGCCACTTAAATATCGGTATGTAAAAAATCTATTTTAAGGGTTGGAAAACAGCATTCCTAGATGCAGTGTTATAGTGCCATAATATGAAAAATACTTGAGGAAAATCTTAACATGAGTAAATGAAACATACATAATCCAAAACATATTTTATCTACCAATTCACACATCACTTTTATTAAACTTTACCAAGACTTCCAGAATATTAGATTAATGTGTTTAAATTCTTGCCTGATTCAATCTTTAATCTGATAAGGGTTTTAGTGAGCACTATTATGCCTGAGTACACAGAAAAATGATCAAAGATATAAGTTTAATTTAAAGGTGAGGGGATTGGATAAAGGGAGAGGAAGGGGAATTGATCTTTCTGAAATTGAGAGTTAACTATAACCATGCCTGGAAGTTTCAGATTATTTTATCAAAACTAATGCAAACTTATTCACAATGAGTAGTCTTGCAACTATTTGGAAATTAATGAATTTAATTGCAATAATTTCTACTCTGCCTGTTTAGTATTTGGACCTTCAGTCTTAAAAATTGACCAATATTTTTAGAGAAGGAGAAGAAACTAACATTGAACATGTGGTATGTGCCTGGCAAGTTGCCAAGTGTTTTCATATAAGCCTAGTATTTGAACCTGAACCAGAAACTGATGAGTTTCTATTATTCTCCCCATTTATGAGGAACATAATGTTCAGGAGTTAGGTAAATTACCGAAGTCATATAACTAGTAAATAGTAGAGCAGCATTTTAAACTAGGCCCTTCCAACTCCACAGATTATGAACATTCACATCTTATACCTTACTTCTTAAAGTATTGTTTTTAATATTTGCAGCAATCTCTTTAGGTAATGCTATCATCCTTATTTCATAGATGAGAAATAGAGAGTCAGCTATTGTCTCACAGAAAATATAAATTTGAGAACCAAACCTAGTACATTCTGACTCCAATGAAATAAGGAGACTTGAAAAATATTACACTGGTTGTCAAGGTGCCATCAGGATTTTGAAATGTAATAGTACTTTTATTCTTTTTTAACTTTTCTAGGTGCATTCTTGATACCATATGCAATTATGTTGGCTTTGGCTGGTTTACCACTTTTTTTCCTAGAATGTTCTTTGGGGCAATTTGCAAGTCAGGGACCTATTATTGTTTGGAGGATTTTGCCATTGTTTCAAGGTTAGTATTAAAATGTTATCATTATCATGATCAGTGCTTGAAGTCTGTATAAAGTTGTCTTCATCACATAGTTAAAAATGTTTAAAAATTTAACATGTTTGATTACATAAAAGCTAAAAACAGAATGGCTGTTACCAGAGGATGGGGTAATTTTATAGAAAGACAAGGTGCTGGTCAAAGTATGTAAAGTTACAGCTAGATAGGAGAAATAACTTCAAGATAGTTATAATCTACAAGTTAATAAGTTCAAGAGTGAAAGTATTGTAACTATAGTTATGACAACGTATTTTGCTCTTGAAAATACGTAGTTGGTATTAAGTGTTTCCAACAATTAAATGATAGCTCTGTGTGCTAGCTTCAGCAGCACATATACTAAAATTGGGACAATAGCTCTGTGAGGTGATGAATTTGTTAATTAGCTAAATTTATGCATTCCAGAATATATTTGTACTTCAAAACTCATAGTGTACATGAAAAATATAATATTATCTGTTAATTGAAAATAAAAATTCAAATAATATTCTGACATCGTAAGGCAATGGAGCTTGCTTATTGCTTCCGTTTATAGTTTGACTCCACAGAAACTGAAAATTGGATGTTAATTTTAACTTGACTGAAGGTATGGAAAAGGTTAGGGAGGACACTAAAGATATTTGTAAGAGTGTCATTAGGTATTTTCCTAATTTCATATTTAAATTATTTTGACAGTTCGTTGTACATTAATTTCATTGGCTCTGATTTTCCAGAACCTTTATTTTATTGGTACTCTGGCTTTTTAAATACTTCCTATAGAGTCGGTGTCTTTCTGCCTTTACACATCTTATAAAAATCTTCTTTCAGAAAAGTTGAAAATCAGGTCACCGTTTTTTCTTGTATGCTCTTAATAGACTAGGAAACTGCTAAAGCTGAAAATGCCTCTGTTGTTAAACATCAAGCTACCATTCTCCAGTGATTAAATATCATTTTGGAATGTGATTCATGCTGAAAACTATTTGGAAAAATTTCAATGTGACATAAAAATAAGTTCCTAGTGAGGTGAATAGAATATTGTACTGCAAGATTGAAGAAGCTACTTAAAAGGCTGGCCTTAAGTTTAGGAATTATATCTAATATACAAAACTTCATTTTGAAACTACTGAATTAAATTTTGGATGTTTGCATTCAGTTTGTTACTGAATTACTGAGTCATATTTACCTATCTTTGTGAAAATACTCTACTGTAACATTTAAAGATGTTAATTCAAAGGTTTTATTTTCTCATTGCCAAAATGTCGGTTTAGAGAGGAAGATTGAAGTATTGGTCAGTGTTCCAATAGATACAAGTTTTGACATAAAAAATTGCCCAATGTGCCCACTGTGATAAGAATTTGCAGGCTTATCAAAAAAGATTACTTGATACAGGCTTTACATGAATTTGATTGTTTAAAGCAGGTCATTTTCCTTGAAATCGTTATCTTTTCTAATTAACTGAAGAATTGTCTTAGGAAACCAATTGTCAAAATAGTTTTTTAAACTACTTGTAGAGCACCATTTCCCTCTACCTCTGATTTCCCTGCTCAAAAAAGAAGAAGACATTTTTTGAAACTGTTTGATCATTTAAATAGATATTGTGAAAATTGAGATGGAATTGTATAATGAATTAGCATAACAAATTGATTTGAGTATTTTTAATTGTTCTCTTTTCCAGGTGTGGGAATTACAATGGTTCTGATATCCATTTTTGTGACAATATATTATAATGTCATAATTGCATATAGTATTTTCTACTTATTTGCGTCATTTCAAAGTCCCTTGCCGTGGAAAACCTGTTCGCCTCCTTGGGCAGATAAAAACTGTAGCCGATCACCTATAGGTAAGTTTCGTTGATTTACTTTTTAAAATAATATCAACTCCACATCATTTTTTCTAAATAAGCTTAAAGGATTAAATCATTTTCTACCTAATTTTGGTACGATTTTAAATGGTTCAGAGATCATTACCTAAAGCAAAATTCAGCATATATAATCTGAATTTTTGAGGATAAAATCTTTCAGGCCTAAGTCTTGGCCAGGAGAGAAATACAACAACATGATAAAGAGAGAGAAATACTATCTATAATCACAGAATTGTGTGTTTCAGGAAACAATGAATGCTGCCCATGTCAATATATTGCCAAACTTTTGAGATACTCTAGTATCAATATTGCAGGCTGTTACCAGGTTACACATCAGAGTGTAAAGATTTAATACTTTTGAGAAATTTTAAAGCATCAATATGTCTATGTAGATTTAAATATGCTAAGTCCACCTACAAAAAGAGCACCAAACCTCAAGTGAAACAATGGCTATTATATAACTGCTATTATTATAAATACCACTACAGTTTAAAAGGATAGATAGCATTATACTCACTTCTATCTTAATAGTGGAGAATATTAAAGATAATGGATGAAAAAAGTTTATTATATTTGTGAATTATTTTTAATCTACCTTTACAAAGTAACAATTTAGACTGTAGCTTAAACATTTTACCATTGAAACTTTATTCCAATAAAATAATCCTTTAAAACTAAATACACAACTGTTTCTGTATTCCTTCTTTTATCATTTTCAGTCACTCACTGTGATGAAAATATAGGAGCAGGAGAGAATATGAGCTGGATAGATGTCAACAATTTTACATGCATCAATAGCTCTGAATTTTACCCAGAAAGACAGCTTCCTAGTGAACAATACTGGAAGTAAGTGATTCAGTTCTTAAACAGATATTATTAATAAGTATTTTTATAAGTGGCAATGATATATTGGTCATTCCTTTCCTTAACTCACATAAATTGAAAAAATGGAACTTGTAGGGAATTATACTTCATTTGACTCAAATATTTATGTATCCTAGGTGAACAGTAATTATTTGCAAGACTAGGACTTTGTCAATAATGTGTTTTTTATAAACTGATTGTTCAATGGATACAAGACTGTAATGAGTTTTTCAGAACTTCCTCTTAGGAGTTTGTTTATAAGAAAACATTTCAACTATAAAAGAAAATTTTAATGATAAACAGTTGGATAATGGGTAATACTGGGAGGCAAAATTGTTAAGGCAACTTTCTCATTTTCTCAATACCTACTTTGCACATTATTGCCACTGTATACTAAGAATAGATATTCACGGTTATATTTACATTGTACTAATTTTAAATCACCATTCTTTATGCCTACTCATTACTCTTGCCTAGTATCTTTGTGTCTAATACTGAATGAATTCTCCTTCATTCACATGTTCACAACCTCTATAACTTTTAGAACATTTTAATTTATTTTAACTAATAAAATAAAACTTGTGCACATTAATGTATATATTACTCAGTGTTAATATCAGGTTAAATATACCTAAGTTTAATATACCTATATCCTTAAACATTTATCATTTATTTTTTTGTGAAAAATTTCTGAAAATTCTTTCTTGTATCTTTTAAAATGTACAGTATACATAGTTATCATAGTCCCTCTGCTGTGCAATAGTACACTAGAACTTTTTGATTCATCCTAACTGTACCTTAGTACCTACTGATTAACCTTTCCTCACTCCCATCCTCCAATTTTCCTGCTTCTGGTAATCATTGTTCTACTTTACATTTACATGAGGTCATGTTTTTTAGAATTCCCATATATATATATATAAGATCATGTGATGCTTTTTATTCTGGCCTGGCTTATTTCATTTCAAATAACACTATCCAGTTCCATTCATGTTGTCACAGATGATAAGATTTCATTTTTATATGACAGGAAATGTTCCAATATGTGTCATATTTTCTTTATCTATTCATCAGTCAGTGGACACTTAGGTTGTTGTCACTCCATTTCTCGGATATTGCGAATAGTGCAGCAGGGAACATGGGAGTGCAAATTTCTCTTTAATGCACATATTTCATTTCTTTAAATATATACCCAATAATTGGATTGCTAGTTTATATGGTAGATCTATTTTAGAATTTTATGAGGAACCTCTATACTGTATTCTATAATGTAAATTTAAAAGTTTTTAAGATTGAAATGTTCTCATTGAGGTAAGAATTAAGATTATAGATCCATGTACATTGCTAATGAAAATCATGGAGTTTTGCAGAAAGACTGAAAAAGATGTAAATAATTGGGTCATTTGAGTTTGCTAATATATACAAGAAGAGAATAACTGTATATAATTTAACATAATTTTAAATATTTTATTTAAACATAATTTAAATAACATAATTTTAAATATTTTACTCTTTATTTTAACCTGAGAAAAATAATGTATTGAGTCAAATGAAGCCATTAGATTTAAAGTTAATTTCTTTAGATAAAGGAGCTTGACACATTAGGGGATTATTAGAGATTTTGGAAATTTAGATTGGCTCTGGTTATCTCTGAGGTTCAGAGCTTGACTTTTTAATGAGGTTTTTGTTCATTTATACAGTGGTCTCTACTAATAAAAGACTCACAGAACATTGATGTTAACATACAATATTCACAGAGCTTCCCCTTGGATGCAACATATTACAGAATTTATTATTTTTTAGCCAAACAGTTCTGTATTCATAAAAGAACTTATATATTTCAGTAAAGTGGCACTTCGACGGTCAAATGGAATAGATGAGACTGGAGAAATTGTGTGGTATTTGGCACTCTGTCTTTTACTGGCTTGGATCATAGTTGGAGCAGCTTTACTTAAAGGAATCAAGTCTTCTGGAAAGGTAATTAGTAAAACACATTAGTTAGTGATGTAACTGCCTTCCAGCTTCATCATAGTTTAATGTCAAGCATTATCAAATGCATGGTTTATTTATAATGGTAACATTTAAAGATACTAAAAGCTTTCTAAGTAGGCATCTTAGTTTTAAATAAATAGAATCACTGCTACCATTAGAAACAGAACAAATAAACAAAAATTAATACTGAATTTGTGCATTACTCAAAATTCAGATTCTTATGGTTGATTCAGCATTCTGAGACTTGAGAGTACTTTTTTAAATTTTTTGACCCACTACTAGAAAGTCTACATTAATGTTATATAAAGTAACATTACCAGGATTCCTTTTGCTGGAGAGAGAAAATACTATGCGATTATTCTCTTAAATCAAAGTTTTCAAAAGTTGAACCTGCTCTTCTGAAAAACATTGTATTTTATCCATTAGTTGTTTTAATTTTAAACTTTCAGAGAACACAATGACAAATTTAGAAAACATGAAATTTTCTCTGTGAGAAGATTCACAGTACCAATAAGAGTAAATGTTTATGTGTGTTTTTGTTTGTTTGTTTGTTTGTTGTTTTTAAGACAGGGTCTCACTAAATATTTCAGACAAGCCTTGAACTCACTATGCAAGCAAAGCTGACCTCAGACTTTCAGTAATGCTCCTACCTCAGCCTCCCAAGGGCTAGGATTTCTGGAATGTGTATTTGCATTTTTATACTAGCATAAATTAATTCAAAAGGTGGAGGACAAAAATCCTGTGGAAATTAACTTTGTATTTCTAATAAAATGCCTCAAACATTCAATTAATGTTAAGCTGTAATAAAACGTGCTGTTGTATACCAAAATAATTTGAGCATCGCAAACCCAGTAGAAACTTCCCAACATGTTCCAGTTGCACATTTCTGAAAGCTTTGGCTCCTTTTTGATGTTAAAATTGAAAGAGTCGAACAAAGGCCATTTATGTAGGCAATTATTTTTTATTGGTCTCTGAACAACTTGTTTAAATTACCTCCCTGGGGATATTATCAAACTCAGGACAGCTATGAATCAAAAACTAACCATATTAATGAAAAACCAGCCTGAAAGGCAATCTATTCATCTGGAACTTCGTGTTTCAGAAGCATCACACTAGAGTATGTGTTGTCAAACTCTCATAATGGGGGCATTAAATAACAAGTATTCAGTATTCACTATAATAAAGCTTTCATGGGTCTGGGATATCTACTATGAGATACTTTGCATTTTTCTGAGATTTAATATGTGTTAAGCATTGCAGGTTTTAAAATAATTTTCCTTCATACTTTGATACAATAATATACTGAAAGGAGACACTCCATTCAGTTTGGTTAGACATCTATAAGGCTTTTTCTTTGTCTTTTTGAGACATGGTTTCATTATGCAGTTCAGGCTGGTCTTGAATTTCACTTTGTAGTTGAGGCTGCCCTCTAGCTCACAGTGATCCTTTTGCCTCAGCCTCTTCAGTGCTGGGATTACAGGTGTGCGCCACCACATCCAGGTATAAGACTATATTTAAGAAAACATTTCATCTAGATACAAAGTTATCACTGCTGGCATATTGTTTATTTACAGCACAAAAGTACAAACCTGGGAAATATTCCTTAATGCATGGAACTAATTTTGGAAGTGGATCATTTGTGAGTAGTGAGAACAGAAATATGAAATTACACCAACTTTGGTATGGATATCAGCAGACTTATTAATGGCATTATGAAATCTCCAGTAGTTTAACTATGTGAACTGACTAAAACATTTACTTGTCTACAATTATATGCCATGATTTAAAGGAACACTAATTTTTGATGTTTTTCTTCACAGGTGGTATATTTTACAGCCCTTTTTCCCTATGTGGTTTTAATCATTCTTTTGATACGTGGTGCAACTCTGGAAGGAGCCTCAAAAGGAATTGCATATTACATTGGATGGAACTCAAACTTCAGTAAACTTCAGGAAGCCGATGTAAGACTTTACTTTGGTTTAAAATTATCTGAGGAGGTATGCCTTGTAATCAAATGCTGAATCTCTTTGTTTTCATCTGAGTATCAGGATATAGTAGCTGGCAAAAAGAACATGCAGTTAAATTGATTAAAGTTTCTGTCCACTAGGATGTCTAATTACCTGTATAACATGGCACTGGTGTTTTCCTATTGGAGGTAAGGTCATTTTTCACAAAGGAATTTCAAAAGTCCTTTTATTCATATATCTGTTTTTTGGATGAACAGGATTTGGATTCTATTATTTTGGGAAAGAATACTACATAAGAACATACACCTTTTTGGTTAGGACTATGTGATTTATTGAATAAACTCATAGTAGCTTTAAAATAGTTGTTCAAAGTTTAATAATCTATTTTTAATTATCTTCAAAAGTCAATATACCAAAAGTAAATTTGGCCTAATGGATTATAAAGTCAAAACACAAACATGGATTAAATATTCCATAAAGAAAAATATTACTTATACTAGCAACATAAACAAGTGCCATTAATATGAACTAGGTATCTCTCTTGTAAATTTAGCCTATTTCCAGATAATACTTGTGTGTCATAAGGACATACAATCTTCTAAAAATTTTAACAGACGAGCAGATAAATAACAAGTGTACCCAGATGCTATTCTTGTATTGATACGGCCTAAGTATTTTACATTTGTAATAGTCAGTGAAATCACATTCTTGGCACATGCAAATCATCCAGTCAGTTAAAAAATTACAATATTATATTAAATTCAAGAAAAACTATACTAATACTTTCTTCCATATTAGCAATGGTAACTAAAATGGATATTAATTTTAGTTTGTTATGGTATTCTCTGTGGAGATCATAATTATTTCCAGCCATAGATATTTTCTTTTCTAAATATAGTCAGATATCTGATTTTTTGTTGTAGAATCTTTTTGGTGTTTGATGTCAAATTTATCAGCTTTAGTCATAGAAAATTGTTATTAACATTTTTTGAAAACTGAAATATCAATTTCTGGTTATTGGTTTCTTTAATTGTGCTCAAAAGCTTTTAAATATGATTATTTGTGATAATGCTAAATTATTTAGAACCATAAACTGTTGTTATTGTCTTAGTGATTAATGCTCTGATATGTTCCTGGACATCTTAGTGCATTTCTTTATTAGTCTCAGGCCTCACTTGTATTATCTTTGTTAGTCTTTTCTCAAGTCAAACATTATTTCCAGTAGTAAGTAACATAAATTAGAAGTTGAGATTCTGTTAGGTTATTGAATAAGATAAATATATTAATGTACTTTGGAAATGGTAAATTCATATAAAGTAGACCTACTACATAAGTACTTTAAATACTGTTATTGTACTATCATAATTACATTTTCTCTAAGAAATAGGCCCACCATTTTCTTTAAACTTAGTTACTTGGAACACAGTTGAAAAACCTGTTAGTCTCCTTCCCTTTTGCAAAAGGATTACAACCATTGTCAAATTCCTATCATCTTGTTTTGTAAATATATGTTGTTAATTGTATTGGGATTGTTGTTCTTGTGGGGTTTTTTTTTTGATTTTCCAGTTTCTTTTCTCTCTCTCTCTCTCTCTCTCTCTCTCTCTCTCTCTCTCTCTCTCTCTTTCTTTCTCTGGTACAGAGGATCAAACGCACAAACTTCCACTTGCCAAGCAGGCACTTAAGCTGCTGAACTAAATCCCTGGCCCTCTTTAATCTCTTAAAAAATAGGTCTGTGGAGAAATAGAGAGAGGGGACAGGGATGAATAAAACCTTAAGATGTATTATGTGTATGTATCAACTCCCCACAAAAAATATAATCATTCTGTACTGTAAACATGTACCAATAAAAATAAGAATTAAAGAAAAAGACAAGCCCTTTGATATTCTTTAAATGGCTATTACAAGCCTCAGACCCCTGGACTTCCCTTAAAATTTCCTTAAAAATAGCTTGAGAAATACATATGTCCATTTTATAAAACTTTATGTTTTAATTTATCTATTAAGAATACCAGAGCTCCCTATAACTGAACAATTAAAATTTCATCCAGATAAAATGTGAAATTTAATCCTGCCACCCATCCATGTCCAGTACACCACTCCACTATGTCTTTTGGGTTTTCTGGTAATTAGAGTTGTTTTTCTTAGATCTTTTTTACTCCTCCTATTTTAAATATGAAATCACAAGTGTATGTTTTTCCTTTACTTTGACTATTGGTTGTCTATTGAGATCTTCAGGAAAGTAAAGAACCATGCAAATTCATAGTGAGAGTACTCTTCTGAGGTTATTTTACTAATGTTTTCATTTTATGGTGAAACTGATGAAACTGAGACTGTGAAAAATTCAAAGGTAAACAGGTATACACAGCCAACTAGTGCAAGTAGAATTAAAATTTTCTAATCCTTAATCTAATAATCTTATACATAGTCATAAAATTGATAGATAAAGAGATTAAAATTGTGTTTGAAACTGTGGTCAGTACTCTTTGACAAACTCTGTAGTAACATTTGTGTGCAATCCAAAACTGTCACACAGAACTCCAGCTCCCAATGAGTCACGTATGATTACATAATACATTAAGTAAAAAAGGCTGAGAGACCAACATATCCATGGTATTTATATCTTAATACAGGCAACAATCTAAGAAATAAGGGGACACTTTATTTTTAACATGCATTTGCTATACATAAACAAAATAACCTTAATTTATGAATTAGGTATGGATGTATCTATGTATACATGTATCTATCTAACCATTCACCCATTTTGCTTCATACTGGCCTCTTGAAGCCTAAATTCAAACTGTATTGTGAAGACCTGTAGTATGTTTGGTCCCTTGCAACTTTGTTTCTATGGAAGTAATATTCAAATCATTGTTTTTAGCTTCAAAGTGAGAAATGGATCGTCACTTTATGATTATTCCCATAATAACAATAATAGCCACTTTTGAACATCTTATTTCAATTCTTATTTCTTTCTACACCATGCTTTGGGCATTAATGTTATTATTATAATTGTTAAATTTTATTGGTGTTATTATTAATTTTTATTGGTGCATGTTTGTTTATTGTTGTCAGTTTCCAGCTTATAGAGAGCATATACATATATGTATATATATACATATAAAACAAGGAAAACCTAAGTAGAGAACCAAAATTAAAGATAATAAATACATCCCAGTGAAAGGAAGCAAGAGATGCCTGTTATAAACCTTATTTTCTTTTTTTTTACTACAGAACTAGAACTCATAGTCACCCTCATATTTTATTGTCTGTTTTACACTGATAAATCCAATTTATGAAGCATTGAAATGATACTTTTTCCCAATTATATAACTTCCCTTGTTATTTGAAACTTGCACAATTCAATTTTTTTCTTTCAGAAAATAGTATATGCAAAGACTTTAACTCTTAAAAATGGATTAAATTAAGTTGGTTTGCAAGAATAATTATTGACCCTTAACATAAACATTGGAGAAGTAAGTTGTGAAAGAGGAATAATAAAAACATGGAATTTTATTAAGGATGTGGAGGGATATATTCTACATTATTCTTGCTAAGTTTTAATTTTTTATTACCCCCACATTGATATAAAGAATGAAGAAAACTCCAATTAAATTCCTAGTACAGAAAAAATATGGAGGAGTTATTTTTTCCAGATATAAAACAATATTTTAATGTTATAGCAACTAAAATACTGTGGTATTAGCATAGGTATAAACATAGATCAATGATCAGAATAGTAATCTCAGTAATAGATTCAAGAGCAAATGGAAATTTATGTGTTACAAATGTGGAGAAAGGATGAATTATCCAGTTGATATAACATAAATAGGCAATGCATGTATTAATTTGCACAATATCGATTTAAAATGAAGATTTAACAATATAAGCAAAGTTTTTTTTCTTTTAGAAGAAGATGTAGAATAATGTTTTCATAACCTCGGGCTAAGTATTTTCTAAGTAACAAAGATCAAGTACCACATATATAACTTCAGCTACACTATGTCAGAAATAAAATCCTTGATTCACTAAAGGACACATGCAAAAAAGTGAAAAACAAACACAAATTGGAGGAAAACAGCACCAGATGTAACAGATAAACAATGATAATCTAAATGCATGAAAAATTATTGAAGTCAAGGCAAATAATTCAAAAAATTGCAAAATATATGAACAGGAATTGCACAGGGAAACTTCCTATGAAAAAGGAGTGTATTCAAATCTCATTTTACAGCCACTTGATTGGGTCAAATTAAAATTCTAAGTGTTAATGAGGATATAGATAAATGGGAATTCTCATAACCATCAATTGGGAGTACGAAGTGGTACAATCAGTTTGGAGAACAATTTGGAAAGATTTAGCAAAAAAGAGGATGCTTATACACTTTGCCATCACACTTCCCCACCTACATGCTAAGGATATATGTACAAGAATGTTCAAAGATACATAACAAAATACTGAACAGTCATACCTATTATCAGGGGGAAAGAATAAACTAGTAAATATACAGTGGGACACTATAAAAGTGGAAAAATGATTAAAACTACACATGTTTAGTTTAACCATATGAATGTTCCTATTTTTATTTTTTGAATTAAATTGAAGTTTTACATGGCCTAACTTGCTAATGAATAAATATCACAGTAATGAATGAGAAAGCATGTTGTATAAATTTACATGCAATGAGATAACTGTTCTATAAATTCAAAAATATGCCAAACTAAATATAAAAAATAAGAGAACAGTAAACACCAAAATTGAAATTAGAGCTACCACTGGAGAATGGAAGTGTGATATAATCAGGAGGAGGTACAAGGAGGATTTAAAAGACTGATTTATTTCTTAAGCTGAGTGGTGGCCCTTAGGTTTTCATTGCTTTATAATATATATTCCTATGTATGTGATAATATTTTATAAACATAAACTAAGAGTATATTGTTTTAAAATCTTAATTTTCTCTTTCAGGTTTGGAAGGATGCTGCCACTCAAATATTTTATTCCCTCTCAGTGGCATGGGGAGGCTTAGTAGCACTGTCATCCTATAATAAGTTTCATAACAACTGCTTCTCAGATGCAATAGTAGTATGTATAACAAACTGTCTCACTAGTGTGTTTGCTGGCTTTGCTATTTTTTCTATATTGGGACATATGGCACATATATCTGGACAGGAAGTCTCTCAAGTTGTAAAATCAGGTATATAGCACTATATTTTCTCAATTTTGATTAATTCAATGAAGCTTACTTATGAAATTCTCATATAGATTGTAGCAATTTATACTCATGATTTAAGAGATGGCATTTTCAGTCTCATTTCATCTTGCATAATTTGTTTTAATAATATTATTCTTATAATTATTTTTAGATGTTCTTGGCAAGCAAGAGTATATTGGAGAATAATCAGCTAACAAGCCAAAATATTTTATTGGTTTTGTCTAATTTTTAATATGTGCCTCCTATTGCATAAGTTCTGGCATTATGCTAAACACATCATGAATCCTGACAGCAATAATATATACAGTATAAAAATTCTCTTATGTACTCCAGCATTAGATATGAATTTTATTTATTTACATTTTAATATTTATTTATTTATTATTATTAGCACATTTGTAGTTGTATATAAAGAACATAAAATATGGATCTGGATTTTGAAGCATATTAAAATCACATGGAGATTCTTGTGACTTTGACTATGTCCAGCTTTCAGGGAATCTGATGAGTGAACTTCCTAACTTTAATACTGTGTCTTGAAGGGCAAATTTGAATCATTTGTAGAAAAATGGATACACTTCAAAATCATAATGTTAAGTTAAATAAATCAGACCCACAAGTTTAAGTATCACATGATTTCTCTTATATGAGAAACCCAAAATATAAAGAGCAAAATAAAAGACAGATAATAAGAAATTAGGAGATTTATCTTTTCCAAAGTGAAGAGGACCAAGAGATGGAGGGATAGGGTAGGCACCAGAGGGAAAAAGAAATTGAGTGCTGTGTACATGTACCAATATCCCACAGTGAACATAATTGTTATAAACAACAAATATTTACTAATAAAAATAAAAATTGAACAAAAAAGTGAAGGAAAATGACCTTAAAGATGTTTATTTATCTGGCTAAAGATTCCCTGAAAATGAATCATAAGATTTTTAAAGTATAAATTCTTTATTCAAATTTTATTTTAGTTAGTATTGTTTGATGGAAATAATAATGAATGCTAATGGAATGTCAAAACTATGAGGAATCTTGGAGATATTCTACTTTCCAATTCTTCATAGTAGTTTGATGCACAGAAATATTACCTATGTCTTTCATAAGCCCAAATGTTTAGGAAGTGATAGAGTTTAGACTGGAAGCTTTCTTTTACAAATCTTAGGTTAGGTCTCTGGATAGTTATAAAAACCTAAAATACTTGAAACTCAAGAGCATATAAAAACTAGAAAATAATAAAAAGCCCTAAAGGTTACATCAAATAGAAAAGAAGATTAAACTTACAGTTATCTTGTGTAAAATTTTTCAGGCATCCATAAACTGCTAAAATGATATTAGCGATTATATGTAGACATTTGAAAAGAAGGATGAAGACTAACAAGTTAGTTATATATGTATATCTTTTCAGATATTCTAATTCTTCTAGAACTTCTAGCCTAAGATCAAGTGACCTAATTTAGACTTTTAGTGTTCAAAAAAATTGTTGTTCTTCACCAATCCTTAAAACATTGGTTAAAAACCATTAAAATAGTTGAATTTCTTATGTGAGAAATGTTCCACATGTAAAATTTATCTCACTAGCTTAATTCATGTCATATGTTTACATTATTATATAATAAAACAACCAAGTTAAATATTTTAAGAAGCAAAAGGGAGACAGTTGGTAAGGATTGTATGTCACAGATTACACTACAAGGAAGATAAAATTTTTGTATTATTTTAATTTTCAAAATGATAAACTTAAATAATTTGTAGGAAAATGGGTACAGGTCAAGACAATAATACTAAGGAAATAAATCAGAAGCACAAGCTTAAATATTGCATGGACTCTCTTATGGTAGAAACCCAAAATATAAGTAAATTAAATAGAAAAGTAAAAGATGATAGGAAACAGAGAGACAAACCCTTTGTAAAAAGAAAGGGGGACCAAAAGATGGAGAGAGGAAAGAGTGGAGGGAGATGATAAGAAAAAGAAGAATTAAAATGTGTTATGCACATACACAACTCCTCATGATTAATGTAATCATTACATGCTGAAAATATGCTAATGAAATTTTAAAAATACAATTATGAAAATAAAAAGTGAAATTTCTTGGCAAGTAACTTAAAATACTGTATATTTTCTAAGGTTTTGATTTGGCTTTCATTGCCTATCCAGAAGCTCTGGCTCAAATCCCAGGAGGTCCATTTTGGTCCATATTATTTTTCTTCATGCTTTTAACTTTGGGTCTTGATTCACAGTTTGCTGCCATTGGTAAGTAATATATACTTTCAGTGTTAACAAAACTTTCAGATATTATTCAAGTTTCCTTGAAAACCCTTTTCTTACTGCTATCCTTTCCTATAGCTGTTACTCTCAGAATCCTTCTGAATTTTTAATTTAAAAAGAAACAAATATTTTTACATTTTTTTCATATATATTTAGAAAATAAATAGTCATAGGTGAATTTGAAGTCTCTTTAGTCACCTATATTTCTTTCACTAATGTAATTCATATTTTTTTCTAGAGTCAACCATCATCATGGACTATGTTTTATTCAGTACATGTTTGTAGACATTGTTTATGTAACCATAACATAAAATTTAAATATTTCATATTTAAGTGAATATGAAATGTGACATTATATAGCACACACAATACTTTGACAGTTATTTTATGTGCATTATGGATTGATATTGTTGCATAAACATATAAATCACTACACGCCATCTGGTACCATATTGATGGGTATTTGGGCTCCTTTTTTGTTAATTACACATGTTGCTGGAATCACTGTGTCATTCATGACTCTATTTACACATAAGAGTTTTCCCTAAGATACAAAACTAGAAAAGTCTGAAATAATTTCCATCATATTATTGTTACATAAAAAATTGCCATGGTTTATTCTGTTTATATGATGAAATCTGCATTATTCTGATTTTTTCAAAGTCTTTGGAAAATTTCAAACCTATTTCTCAATTCTTTCACTTAATAATCTTTTTACTCTTAGGCTCTTCCCTAGTTAATGCAAACATTTCTTAAACATAGAATGTCTTATATCTCTATGTTACTTATTTTCTTTTGTTTATTTGGTCATTTTCTATATGGCTCTGATTAAAATAATTGCCTAATTCAAGTCCTATAAGAAATTCTCCTTCCCATTAACTCTTTTAAAAAACTACTTCAGCCCCTCATTACCTTATAGTTATAATTAGTATAAAGCTTTATAAAACAGACTTAAATCAACAAATAGAGCTGCTTTGAATTTTTAGCAAAGTCAACAAGTGGTCACTTCTAAGAGAAAGAACTCTAAGCATTGTTTTAAATCAGTGTATTTTCTGTATATATTTGTAATAGAAGCTGAAATTATTTGTAATTTGTAATAGAAGTCAAAAGTTGAATTCTGTGTTTAACTTTACTGAGAGGATAATAACATACCACATTTTTCTTCTAAAGAAACAATTACAACAACAATTCAAGATTTATTTCCAAAAGCAATGAAGAAAATGAGAATTATAATAACTTCAGGTTGCTGTTTGGTTTTATTTCTCCTTGGTCTCATCTGTGTGACTCAGGTATATTACAGCTTTTTCTTTTCATAAAAAAGTTAGAAAAATATTTTAGAATCTAAAAGAAAAAAAGGCAAAGGACTGTTTAATGACAAGTCCATGTTCTAGTTGAATTAAGGTTTTCCAGATTTTAACTAATTTTCTCTCACTGTAGCTTTGTTAGTAAGTATATTTTGTAGAAGAAGATGTACAGTAAGAACTATTTCCCAAAATACAATACTATTATAGTCTTTAATCTTGTAGGTTTCTTGGAAGCTACTAAAAAACCTACAGACATGGAAAACTCTTCTGATAACTGACTTTTCTAAAATTTTCTCTACAATGTAAAGTGTTTGATATTTAAAATACTTTTTCATATTTTAACAGAACCAAAACTAGGGAGACTGTGTTAAATTCAAATTAATTGATCTAATTGAATACATCATGAAACATAAAATAATTAAAATATTTTTAGAAATAATCAATATTTTGTTGTTGTTGTTGTTGTTAGGCCGGAATATACTGGGTACATCTAATTGACCACTTTTGTGCCGGATGGGGTATTTTGATCGCTGCTATCCTAGAAATAATAGGAATCATCTGGATTTATGGTAAATGATGACTAGAGAATGGTTTAAAAGTTTTTTTTTAAATTGTTTGGTTTTATTACTTTATGTTTATGTAATTGTATTATCAGTAATTACATTGTTCTCATGTGAAAGTTTATATTTGCAGAAATCTTGTGAAGAAAATTAAGTGTAGGGTATGTTTCATTGTGGGTAACGATGTGTTTAAATATAAAAAGATAATTTGAGTAACAATAATTATTTGAGGAAACTATGAACATTACTATTACTATTGTTTTCTTTAGGAGGGAACAGATTCATTAAAGATATAGAAATGATGATTGGAGCTAAGAACTGGATATTCTGGTTATGGTGGAGAGTTTGCTGGTTTGCCATTACACCTGTCATGTTGATTGTAAGTTAATAATGGATTGTTAATTTAAAAACAATAATCAATTAATGCTTCTAAAATAAATTTGGAGAATACTTGACATTGGAAAAAATAAGAAAAAGGAATGTAAAGGAATGATTTTCAAGTTTTGCAGTATTTATGGCTAATGCTTTCATAGTGCCTAAATTAAAATGCCTTTGCAATATTTGCAGGTGATGGGTTTAAGCATTTATCCAGTGAGGAACTCAAAAGGTATCAAATGAGTTAAAATTTATCAGTAGGTTAAACAAAAAGAAATCATGAATCTGTTCATTCCCTAAAAGATATACTGAGTTGCCAAATGATGTTCCTAATCGGTCTTCTATTTCCAGCAAGCACTAAGACACATAAAATCTAGATGACACATTTAAGGAGTACATTTTAAATATTCTCATTGCTAAGAGACAATATATTTTTTTCAATTTATCAAGGATGTATTTAGGGTATAATAGTATAATGATGTCAACTATTCTGATAACAGTTTAAGAAAGGAATGAGTTTAATCCAGAAAGAAACACTTCATGGGATGGAAAATTGCTATGAACTAGAATTAATGGTTAGGCTGGGATGGTGACAAAGTTTAATATATATGTTTTGATATCATTGCTTTCATGTTTCAAAGCTTTTCCTAGAAGAGACCAGTAAGTAATTTGATCTAGTGTCTGTTTCATCAGAAGTATTATATACTTGGTTGCTTTTGATTGCTTTTATTAGATGTTAGGTTTCATGTATTTTTTAGAGTTATGAGATCTGTTTTAAGTAGTGAGTAGTTTGGGCCTGGATGTGATGAATTAAAATACTCATATGGTTAATATTACTCATGTGCCTTCAATAGTGTCTCCAAATGTCATGTCATTTTCCTCATTGGACAAATATATATAACAAGCCACTTAATCAACCTACAGGGTCCCACTAGACTTGTTTTTCTTTCTTTCTTTCTTTCTTTCTTTCTTTCTTTCTTTCTTTCTTTCTTTCTTTCATTTCTTTCTTTTTTGAGACAAGGTCTTACTGTATAGTCCAAAATGGCCTTGAATACACCTTGATAGCCCAGTCTAGCCTTGAACTCACAGGGATCCTCTTGCCTCAGCCTCCCAGGTTCTGGGATTGCAGGCATGTACCACCATGTCTGCCCACTGGGCTTCTTAATCAGCTAGTTTTTCATTGATTTCATAGTTCTGACAATTGGGTTTACTTTGAATGCAAAAATATTAAACTTAATGATATATATTGCTAACTATTTTATATAGAATTATGTATACTAGACTCCACTTTCCCTCATTCATTTTCTTACAATTATGTACAACTGTGATAATTGTGAAATTATTTAAATTACATGTAAATTAATTTATGGATTTAATCCATTCAGATCTAAAGTTGTACTTGAATATCTATTTATAAAGATTGTTAGAATCCATTTTTTCTCTTTCTTTTTTTAGTTTTAGTTTTTGTTTTTTCTAAAACAATAGTGGCTAAATTTAGAGAAATTACTAGAGGGTTTTTGAGTTTTATTTTGTTTTGAAGATTTTAAAGTAGTTTTAGTGTGTCATTATGCTTATTAAGTTTTTAAAAACATTTTTAATTTTAAAGAGAATAAAACCAAACAAAATAAAACTGAATAAAGCCAATCAAAACAAAACATTGAAAGTGATACAAGACTTCAAACAAAATAATAGGAAATCAACAATGGCTACCATAATGCCTTCTGTTATCTTAAAAATAGCTACCAATACCATCAAACATAATAAAATAAAACAAAACAAAATAACACCAATCAACAAAAAACAATGAAATTGATACAGGACTTCAAAAGAAGTTAATTGGAAATCAACAATAGCTACCAGAATATATCTTATTATCTTCAAAATATCTGCCCATACCATCAGACATAATAAAAGCAAGCAAAACAAAACAGACTAAATTCAAACAAAACAAAACAATGAAAGCAATACAGGACTTCAAAACCAGTTAATAGGAAATTAACAATGGCTATCATAATGCCTCTTGTTATTTTCAAAATAGCTGTCCAGACCATCAGACATAGGGATATAAAATTAACCAATCAATGCAAAAACTAAGTTGATTCTTTACTTCAGTTGTTATCTTTTCAGAAATTTTAAGTGTGTGACTTCTATTTTATACTATGTCTGTGTCTCTTGAATTTGTTCTGTGTGGGATGGAAGTCTGAGATTGTATTTTCTTCCTTCATCTTGACCTTTTCCTGTGTTCCTTCATATCAGTCCATTATTGCATCCCGAATGCTTCCTGAATTGGCTGCCACCCCTTGATGCAGTGGATTTGACTAAGCACCTGGATTCCTCCCTCCAATGCAGAGTTCCTGGAGTGGTAGAGGGGCATGGGGTGGTGGTTCATTGATGCTCCCCTGATGGCAGTAGCGCCTCAAAGAGTGGCTTCTTCCCTGGCCTTCCCTGGGCTCATTAGATCTCTCCAGGCCACTGTCCCTCCATTGAATTGCCTGACCCACTCAGCGATCTCCCTCTGCTGTTGTTTTTGGAAATTTAAAACTCTCTTCAGAATATCCTTCAGCACTTGTTCTGTGTGGAGTGGAGGTGTGTGCCTTTTGCTCCTTCATCTTGACATTTTCCTGGTTTCTTCTGTATAAGCTGATTTGTGGAGTCCCAGGTGGTTCCCACATTGGCTGCCTGTCCACGGTGTAGGGGAATCAGCCAGACACCTGGTTTTTCCTAATCTTGGTTCCCAGGAGATAGTAGGGCACAGGGTAGACTTCTCTAGACATTAGCAACTTCACAGATTCCCCCAATGGTGTCAAGTGCATAGGGGTGTGACTGGCTCCTTTTTCTGCCCATGTTGGTACAGGTCCCCTGATGGCAGCTGACAGGCTCCTAAAACATTTTTTTCTAAACTGGATTTAAAATTGTTTCAATTTTAAGGTTCATACTTCTTTGTGTTTTGCACTTATTTTGCTTTTTTTTCCCAATAAGAGGCTGAATGTGAAGTGTGTTTTGGTAGAGATGCTCAAGCAGTAAATTTGTAAATCCATATATGCTTTGAAGTGATGTAAGAGGTGCTCTGTTCAGTGAAAAATAATAGAAACAACTGCAAGGAGACAAGTGTGTCCATGAAAAATGCACTTTTACATTCTTATTGATGCTGGATATTTATGGTATAGAATAAAAATATATTATTATAAATGAAAGATCATTTCCCCTGGATATACTCAGTAGTGATGTTCCTAAATCATATGGTAGTTCTACTTTTAATTTTTGAAAGACTTTTCATACTAGTTTCCATTATGGCTATGCTAATTAACATTTGTTACCA
Organism: Hydrochoerus hydrochaeris; assembly: GCA_004027455.1. NCBI lineage: Eukaryota > Metazoa > Chordata > Mammalia > Rodentia > Hydrochaeridae > Hydrochoerus > Hydrochoerus hydrochaeris. Next base: position 11,777 of record PVLA01007347.1, on the reverse strand, counting down.
ATAATTTGCCAGGGTTTTTTTTTCACTACATACTTGCCAACAATCATATTCCTGGAAATATCTCAAAAGGAAGTTAAATCAGTATGTCCCTATTCATTGCAGCATTATTCCCAATAATCAGAAAATGGAAACTTCCAGTGTCCAGATAAAGACAATATGTTCCATATACAGAAAACAGATACTATTTAGCTACAAAAAGGAAACCTTGCCCTTTGCAACAACATGAATAAAACAGGAGATCATTATGCTAAGTAAAATAAGCCAGGTGCAGAAAGACAAGTATGACATGGTCACTCTCATATGTAGAATCTAAAACATTTGATCTCATAAAACTTAAGAGCAGAATGGCGGGTTACCAGAGGTTGCAAAGAGTACATGAAGTGGGATAGGAAGATAGTGATTAAGACATACTAAGTTGCTGTTAGGTAGAATCAAGAATCTCTGGTGTGCTATTACACAGTATGGTTATCAGAGATAACAATGTACTGTGTATTTCAAAAAGGAGAAAAAATTGTGAATATTTCATCATAAATAAATGATAAATTCTTGATAAAATGTTCAATTTTACTTAAACACTGTACAATGCATGCATCAAAATAACACACAGTACACTCATTAATATGTACATTTTATGCTTTTTAAAAATTATAAATAAAAACAATTTAAGTGAAAAAAGAAAGTGAAAGCTCAGTAATACTCAATAACAGGATGGAGGAAGACAGGAAGTAGTGGAAGGAGAATTAAAGGGAAACAAGATCCGATATGTATATGGCCCAGTTCTCCAATATGAATGTTTACTGTGTATCACAAATATATATTATACTAATAATAAAAAAAGGAAAGAAAAAGAGGTTTAATTATGAAATATTTCATATTTATTTAACTTTCAATCTGCTATATGAGCAAGCATTTTATTGAAATATACTGTATGTTAAACAAGTATTTATATCTTTTATGAGTATATGAAATATTCAGTTTTGTGGAATTTACTAAAGAAAAAACATGTTCATTTCATTTTTTTAACTTCTGGATTGTTATTTGATATTTTAGTTTTTGTATTTTCATTTTAATTGTTTTGATAAATTACTACTTAGGAATAAAATCAAATTGCTAATCATTTTTATAGTCAAAACATTAGGTTTCTTTGTGTTTTACTTTCATAGGCAATTTTAATCTGGTCACTGGTGAAATTTCATAATCCCATGTATGCTGACATTCCATACCCTGACTGGGCTGTTATTATAGGGTGGTGTATGATTATCTTTTGTATTATTTGGATTCCAATTGTGGCTGTCATAAAAATAACTCAGGCCAAAGGAACTATCTGTCAAGTAAGCAATTTAAATTTTTAAGTAGTTTATGTAAAGTACTTTTGATAAAAATTAAGATTAATTTACTTACATGGCAGTAATATGAGTTTATATGAGATCAAATTAATCTTCCTTCTGACTACTTCTATACTAGATATAATCTTCTGTTACCAATGCATAACCTTGTTTTCTTTCTGTATTTATATGTCTGCCTGTAGTGTGCAATATGCTAGTTTTGCAAGGAATCTGGTCTTGATTGCTGCACTAAGTTCAGGTCCTATTATAGTGCTTACTATGTAAGTTGTAAGTCTTTATACTGAGTTGTCCTTAAAAATGTCACAAAGCAAAAGAGTCATTTTTAAGTCTATAATCTCTACATTTAATGCTTCATCTTAATATAAGTCCTAATGATGTGTTTAATACAAGTCGTTAATAGTGTGTTTAGGTTGAAATGAGATAGATTAAATATAATTCTTCTTCTATGGAGGCCTAGAGAAGTGGAATTGGTTATGACTTTTTACTAGAAAAATAGCAAGGTAGGCTCTGAAGATTTTATTAAAATACATTCCCAACCCCATCAAAGAATGGATTAAAATCAATGGTTTGGCCCACCTAAGCATGGATTTAAATCAATGGTTTGACAGTGGATCTCCTTTTCCCTGATTCTAGAAGCACATCCCACTACATACTACTTTAGATTCTCACCTCAACCTCACCTTAAATGTTTGCGAACACATGAAGGGACTGTATAGGGATGCTGTTTCTCTAATGGGTTCATATACCCATTCTCCTGAAATAATTGACATCCACAATTATTATGATATGATAATATAGTTCTACAGAAAATTAGTTAATAACAACTTATTTGATTGCAATTTCTTCTCAGTAGACTTGTGCCTTACAAAGAATCGATACTATCACTTTTTACTTTTCTCTGATTATTAATTCAATGTTTTTAACAAAGAAACTTAAAATTATTAAAATGACAGTATGATTCTATATTGGCTTTATTTATAGATTACAGCATTTAAATACTAAGATAATTTTTTTTTGCATTTTAGCGCATTGTAAGCTGCATTAAACCAGCTTCTAACTGGGGTCCATACCTGGAACAACATCGTGGGGAAAGATATAAAGACATGGTGGGGCCTAATACAAAGACTGACCATGAAATACCTACTATTAATGACAATGAAACACCTGAAACAACTGAATGAAATATAATTTTAAAAAACGTGTGTTGTTGTATAATGTGATTTTTTTAGAAGAGCAGAAATTTTTTATTTATTTGTATATTGAGTAGAAAAATGAACGCACTATATTCACAATATGACAAATGTTTATGATACTTAAACAGGAATGTAATATATAATGTGAATTTAGTAATGCTTAGCAATATTCTTATGCTTTTTAGATTAGTTATCTGTATAATACACACATAACTGTTTCACAATGAAATTTTACATATTACAGTAATGTTTTTTCTAATACATTGCAAACTTTATTACTTAGAAAATGTTTTTATTATGCAAATTTAAAAAATATTATTTGATTCTATTTTCTTGATGCACCCTGCACTTTCTCAAGCTGAAGGAAAATTAATCAGTATATGAAAATGTAAGCATTACAAACTCAATATTTTAGTTACTTGGAAATAATTATATTTATGGCACTAAATGGATGGTGTATATGAATGGTGTAGTTTAATACTTTTGACACAAATATGTCTAAAAATCTCATGCATTGTTGACTCATAGTTCTATGTGAGTCATACTGTTTATTTATAAACTTAATAGTTATGTTCTTTATTTACAAAGACTACATTAAGAAAGGAAATACAGATCCTTTAACAAGATCTAGAGATGAAATACAAATATTAGAAGTTTTTAATATTTCTTTCTTTATTTTACTGTCTTTTTTCCTTAGGTTATGTGTTGAAGAATACTATTGCACAACTAATTTCTATTGTGTTTCACAAAATTAAAAGTACTTCATTATATTGTATAAATTTTAGTTTTAATTTCACACAGGAGACCAATAAAATGTTATTAAGATAATGGCTTTCATTTTATCAAATATTTTATGGTGGTGATATTTGGATTATAGATAAAGAAAAGTGATTTTGTCTTATGTAGGTTATTGCTTATGGGTGATAGCTTATTTATATGCTAATGGGAAATAAACTTGTCAGATGTGTCAAAAAATGAAGATCATACAATTTAGCTTCCTTACAAATGATATTGTAATATATCACTAATAGCTTTATACTTTATTATCATTGACATTTGGTTCAAATATTACACTCTAGGATAATAAAAACTGTGTAAGTATATAAGAAACATTTTAGCAATTCATAATGTTCTTAACTTAGGTTTCCAGGAATTACAACACTAAAATTATATGTAACATTTTCTATTTGTATATGTACATACATTTTAGGAGAGTTTATAGTTTAATTGCAATGCCAAATTGATCTGTAACTCAAAAACATCTAAGAACTACATATGCCGCTGCTGTCTTTTTAGGACTGGCAAGTGAAAATAGAATACATTATTTTTCTTATATATTTAAAATGTTTTTTTTCTCTTCTTCTTGATCAAACATTAAAAGAGTAAAGATTCAGGCCTTTTAAAATTTTATTTCAAAAGGATAAAGAATTACTGTACATAAGCATGATATATATATATGTATATATATATATATACACATATATATATATATGAAACTCATGTTTGATAATTTGAAGATTTTCTTTTAGGATAGGTCAAATATTGTTAGTGAACTTCAGGAATGTAATTCCTTAGTTATACTGGATTCTATAAAATATGGTTGAAAGAGATGATTGACTAGAAATTAGAACTGTTTTTTGTAATTTTAGCCTATATTGCAATTACATGTATTCTCTCCCTCTATTTTGGTGCTATTTGAGGTGTGAAATTTTCCCCAAATAAAAAGGTCCATTTTATGTAGATGACTCTGACCATAATATGTGGACACATTTTAAATGACAAAGTATATAGTTGAGAGAGATATGTAATGAAGAATCAATCCTCTGCAAAAGCTGAGCAAAAGTAGTAGTTTGTGTCACTCTTTTCAAAGTATGAATAATGCAAATCTTTATGAAGTGCTTCACATATTTTAGGCTGCTAAGTGATAGCTCTTATAATTGTTACACAGATTCAACAATGGCAAGAAACAGTATTCTGCATAATAGCAAAAAAGTTTTATGAAATTCCACTTATTTTAATGCAGACGGAGATAAATGTTTTATTATATTTTAAAGCATTAGAGAAATTGTTTTTCACTGTAACGCAGACTTGGAGACAAATGCAGTATTATAATGTAAGCTATTAGAGAAATTGTTTTTCAATTAATTGAAATTATAATCACTATGGAAGTATATATTTTACTATAGCTTATTTTAAAAAAGGTATTGGATCAATTTTCTTTTACATATGATGTTTCTTATTCCTTCTCCAGTAAAATGCGTATTATCCACAGCAGGTAATCAATTATTTAAATAAAATGCAAGAAAGCAAATTGATAAATGTCTGCATTTTGTACCTGAATTGGCAGCCCATTCCCTTTTAAATGATTCATTCAATATAAATACATATTTATCTGAATCATCTCAGTTTCCTTTAATGATTGACTCTATTGACATTACATCTTGTGACCTCTTCAGTGGATTTCTCAATAACTAATGAGCTTTTGAAGCCCTTGACAATTGGAAAATTTTCCAATTCAGTTAGCTTGTATTCCACAACTCTGAGGTTTACCAATATTCGCTTTTGTATGACTAATGAGTGTGGGAAGTTATTAAAGATATCCCGAGAAACACTGTTGACTGAAAGGCTATCAGTATTGCTCCTAGGTGACCAAGTAGAACTACTTCCTTCTGGGGCACGAGGTGTAGTTGACCAAGTAGAAGTTGCTGGAGCAGAAGCAGTTGAATTTGACGATATTTCATCAATGTCATCCTGTAAAGAAAATTATACAAATGTTAATTTTAAGAATTTCCAAATATTATCAAATAACAGCTTGGTTTCAAAAATGGACTGATTTTTCCTAAGAATTGGAGATTAAAAATGTGAAACAGTATGCTGATTCAGTAGTATGCTTTGCCAAGACACAAGACTGAGAAAAAAATACACGAATATAGCAAAGTGCCATATCCTTTGTTTACATGCTTCAGCAGTCCAGTAATTCTAAGTATGGACCCTGTCTTGGACACTTTTTTGAAGGAATTTCACTTGCAAATATAAATAACACCAGGAAAATTACATTTGTACCTGAAATATTTGTGAATACTGTATCCAGAAAGTTCTCACTACCATGGCAGGAGAACCAAACAGAAACATGGGCAAAATAAGTCAACGGAGAGAGCATTAGAGATTCTCAAAATGGGACATAGTGGTGGGTGATGGGTCCTTTTGGCTGTGCTTTTTTCCCTCTCTCTTGTTGGAGGGAAAGCTTTCCATATCACTTAGTGAATTGGGACTATTTTACAAGGGACCACAACTATGAACTCTGGTGAAAATATGGATTTAAGGGGGAGAGTATAGTAGATAAAGCCTGGGGCTCTTTGAAGAGAAAAATAAAAGGTCATATTTTTATTTTACTATTTTCCCACCATTCCACAAACTCCCCCCTCAAATCTGTATTCAGCTAGCTTCATGTACTTTCAATTTCTCTTACCTTTGTCTCAAATCGGTTTTTCCAGAAGGCAATTACAAAGGCAATCACAGCTCCGCTCAATAGAAACAAAAAGAAGAACATGGTTCCTCTTCAGTCTCTTTCTTTCTTCTTTGGCTTGAGGTTCTGGGCTTATAGTTGGGACGTAGGGACCCCTTGGCCACGTTGAGGGCGGAAGGCGCTGGCCAATGTGCTGGGTGTGCCTCACTTTTTCGTGCAACAGGGATTACACCAAGGACCTGGGTTTTAGGACTTTATATACAGGAGACTACGTGGGACCTCATAATGGCACACTCAAGAATGGGCATTGTGACATAATTTGTGAAGCAGAACCAGGCCACGGGAGGCCAGGCTGCTGCATAACTGCCCACCTCATTACTTCCTTCATCAGATCCTTTGAGAAGAGAGTTAAGAGGCACTGAAGGAATTTGGTATTCCCAAGAAGCTGAATTACATGGAAGTACAGACTACAAACAGACTGCCTAGATATATGATTTGAAAAGTACTCCTCCCCCTTTTTTATTTTGAAAAATATGGCTGTGTTTGCTACAACCACTCCATTTCAAGAACAATTCAAAAACAAGGTGGAAATGCCCAGTAAAAATGTGGTTACTAAGCATTGTCAGAAAATTACCTTCTTCACATTTCTATTTCCATTTTAGAATTTACTCCCACTCTAGTCACATTGGAATAATTATGTACGTTTTTGTTATTTTAAAGTTTAAAAATAATTTAGGGACATTTCATCATATAATTATCACAAAAATTTTACTATTAGTATATTTAATACTGAGTCTGTTTTTACTGGAAGATTCAGGTTCTAAACTCATTTGAAACTAGTAAGCAAAAGCAGGAGTTTAATAGTGTAGTTTGAGTCCTGAGATAAACTCTCCCATGCTGTCACTTTCATTCACTTCCCAGGGACCTCCATCCTTTGCCTTTTCAGTTATTTTTAGGTTCCTTTAATATTTAAGATTTTTTAAAAATCAACTCTAACTTTTCTCTTTTGATCACTTATATTTTTGTGTCATACCTAATAAAACATTATCAATTTCAAAGGCTACTGTGCTTTTCCTACAAGCTTTCCTCTGAAAGTTTTACAATTTCACTCTTGCTTTTAGCTGTGAATGTCCAGCTATTTCAGCACCATCAGTCTAAAATCTGTGTAATTTCTTCATTTTATTAACTTTACTTCTTTAATATCAATCAACTATATTTATATGGATGTGGGTCTATTTCTTGGCTCTGTAATCTGTTTCATTGATCTACCCATCGCTTTTTTTAGTCAATCCTCCCATATTTTGAATACTGGAGTTTTATACTAAGTCTCCAAGTTGGGAAAATCATTACTTTACCTTTGCTTTATACATTAAATATACTGTTCATTGTTCTTGGTCTTTTGCCTCTCTGTAAAGTTTTAGACTCAGTTTGTTGATTCTAAATCAACATAGATTGTTGAAAGTTTTGTTGAGATTGTTTTGAATATATAAATAAGTCTGAAAAAAGATGACAGTCTTGAAATATGGAGTTTTCATATACATGATTGTGGGATACCTCTCCATTGTTATTTCTTTTCTGTCATTGTTTTAGAATTTACTTTATATAGGTCTTTTATATTTTAAAATATTGCACCTAAATATTTCACTTTGGTCTAATGTAAATGATATTTTATTTTATTTTTTTTATTTAAAGAGAAAAAACAGGAAAAGGTAGTAATATTACAGAATTTCAAGAAAAGAAGATAAATAGAAATCACTAGTTGATACATTACATATTGTTCTTTTAGAAATAGTTATTCAAGTTACAGAATTAAGGCACACAAAGTGGACACTAAAGCAGTGAGAGTGCAAACAGATTGATATTGTATTTTAAACATGAGATTTCACGTGTTTATTGCTGATATATAGGGAGAAATTGGCATTTGTATATTAACTCTTAGATCTTACAACCTAAACATGGTAACATAATCACTTCCGGAAGGGCTTTTTCTGGTTATTATTGATTCTTTTGTCTTTTGGACACAGTTATTAATGTTATCTATGAACAAAAATAATTTTGTTTCTTTATCCACAATGCATATATTTCTTATTTCATTTTCTTCTCTTTTTGTGCTGTCTAGGACTTCCAATACAATGCTGAGAAATAGAGGTATGAAGTGATCTCTTGACCTTGTTCCTGATTTTAGTAATCAAGTGTCTTATTAAGTATGAAGTTAACTGTAGGGCTTTGGGGTCAGTATTCTTTGAAAGGAGAAGACATTTCCATCTATTGTTAATTTATTGAAAGATTTTGTTTTGTATGTGTTTTTTGAAATTTTTTTGGATCTGTTGGCATGACTAAATGATGTTTCTTTAGCATGGTGATGAGATTTATTATACTGAACTATTTTTACTTTGCATAGTTTCTTCTGGGGGTAAGTATTGTTAAAATCAGATTGCCTTAATATATTTAAAAATGGTAAAATTTCTTCTTCTTTTGGGGATATAAGTGGTTTATTTCTAATATTTGCTATGAAAAACTAATAGAGCTCCAGGTGGTAAAATTCTTTAACATTGTAAACTTTCCATATGACTGGGTCTGCTTGGAGCATTTAACACTCAGATTTATCTACAGAATTGTGCAGTTACTTTATGTTTTCCTGAACTAGCATTAGTTCTTGTGGAGGTTGCTGCCTCTGGATTTCTGCATTGGTATCTTGTGATTCTCTGTGTTCATATATTGATCTCTTTAATATTGATCACAGTGTTTTATGACTCAGTTTCTGTTATATATCTAGGAAACCTTTATTTTTTCACTTCATCTTTTTTATTTAAATATAGAATGAAGTCTTCCCTAACTTCTCCTATGCCAGGAAGAACATACATCTCAAATAATTTCACTTACTTAACATTTTGTCAATTATTTCTGCATGAAATTTAGTAAGAGATACTGGTGCTTAGGTTTTTTTGTAATATTTTTGGCTTTGGTATCAAAGTAATGCTGAACTGTTGGAATGAATAGAGTTTTTTCCCCATACATCTGTATGACAGATCCTTAGGCTAATAAAATTGGGTATTTTATGTATAAAAATAAATAGGGTTTTGTATTTATACATAAAATACATAAATTTTATGTATTTATAGTAATTGAATCTTTAATCATTGTATAAGGTTCTGTACACTGTATAACCACTGTATAAAGTTCTTGTTTATCTCTTGTATCAATTATCTACTTTGTCTGATATTACCCACCAGTTTCCTTTTATTACTATTTGTTTAGAATTATTTCTATACAGTTGGAGAAGGGTTGAGGTTACTAATTTAAATCATTTATAGATTTTTCAAGTAAAGCTATCTAATTCTGACTTTCTTCTTTGTTATATCCTGTGTTCCAAGTATATGTTAGAAAAATGCATATCACACTATTTTTGAAGTTTTAGTGTCTATAATTTTTAAATCCTCACTTTTCTTTCTTTCTTTCTTTCTTTCTTTCTTTCTTTCTTTCTTTCTTTCCCCTTTCTTTCTTTCTTTCTTTCTTTCTTTCTTTCTTTCTTTCTTTCTTTCTTTCTTTCTTTCTTTCTTTCTTCTGTACCAGGGATTGAACTCATGACCTTGAGCTCACCAGGCAGGCACTTTTGCCACTGAATTAAATCCCCAGCAAAGTCCTCACTTTTCTTAATGAGGTTCTGTCTGATTTTTCTGTCCAATTTGCAAAACAGGGTAATGAAATCTTTCTATTGCAGAAATGCATTTCTCCTTTTAATTCCATAAATAATTGTTCTACATACATAAAAGCTCTAATGTTAATTGTGTATATTGTTAAATTTTATGGATTCATGGTAAATGAATCTTTAATCATTGTATAAAGTTCTTGTTTATCTCTTGTATCTATTACTGAATTATTTACTTTATCTGATATTAGCCACCAGTTTCCCTTTACTAGTATTTGTATAGAATCACTTTTTCTATCTTTTCACTGTCAACGTATAAAAGACTTTAGAACTAGAGTCTCTTACATACAGCATAGAATTAGATGATGTTTTTAAAGGATTTTTTTATTTAAAGAGAAAAAAAACAGGAAAAAGGTAGAAATATTACAGAATTTCAAGAAAAGAAGATAAACAGTGACAAATCGCTACGTGATAAGTTACATATTGTTCTTTTAGAAATAGTTATTCAAGTTACAGAATTAAAGTACACAAAGTGGACACTAAGGCAGTGATAGTGCAAACAGATCTGTTCAACAATCCAACAAGAACCTAGAAATATGGTCATCAATCCCACACACCTAAACATACATGCAGCTATATCTTTTATAGTGCTTCCTATTTCCTCTTTTTTACAATAGCAATTATACATTTTTAAAATTTTATTTAAAGAGAAGAGAAAAAAATCAATACAGAAAATAAGGGTAGCAACAATACAGAATTCTAAAAGAAAGAAAGAAAAATGAGAATGAGAAAAGCCCCACTAAGAAATCAGTAATTTATAAATTACGTACTGTCATCCTGGATGTAGTTGTTCAAGTTACAAAGTTAAACAGTACATAGAAAATATTCAAACAGTCAGACTACAAACAGTTCTGCTCAAAGATCCAGCAAAGATTCAGCAATATGTCATCTATTTTGCACACTCAAACATATATGCAGTTATATCCCTTAGAGCACTTTCTTTTCCTCTCTTCTTTACAATAGCAACTACACATTTTGGTTTTATTACACTTGTAGTTCTTATTTACTTTTTACACTAGAGACACAATATGATATTTATAAATATGATTCTTATTTATTTCACTAACGAGGATAGTCTCAAGTTGTCTCTATTTGCCTATGAAGGCCTCAAGATCATCCTTTTTTATAGCTGAGTAATATTCCATTGTATAAAAATACCACATCTTTTTCATCCACTCTGCAGTTGATGGGCATCTTGGTGGTTTCCAGAATTTAGCTATCACAAATTGTGCAGCTATGAACATCGGTGCAGATATATCGCTGTGATATGAACTTTTCAGTTCTTCTGTGAAAATACCCAGGAGGGGGATAGCTGGATTGAATGGAATGTCCAATCCTAATCTTCTGAGAATTCTGCATATGGATTTCCATAATGGTTACACCAGTCTACATATCCACCAACAGTGGAGCAGTGTTCCCTTTTCCCTGCAGCCTTGCCAACATTTGTTATCAGTTGATTTTTTGATGGCAGCTACTCTTTATGGAGTGAGGTGAAATCTCAACGTTGCTTTAATTTGCATTCCTCGAATGACCAGTGATGGTGAACATTTCTTCATGTATTTATTTGCCATTTGTATATCTTTCTCTGAGAACTGTGTGTTCATCTCAGATGCCCATTTTTGGAGAGGGTCTTTGAATTTTAGGGTTTTGATGTTTTTCACTTTTTTATATGTTCTGGACACAAGCACTTTGTCTAAGGGGTTGCTGGCTAAAATTCTTTCCCATTCTGTGGGTTTTCTTTTCACTCTGTTGGTGATTTCCTTTGAAGTGCAGAAACTTTTCAATAATGTGAGATCCCATTTGTTGATACTTTGAAATGTTTCCTGTGCAATTTGCGTTTAGTTCATGAAGTATCTCCATACCCCTATGTCTGCAAGACTGCTACATACACTGTCTTCCAGTAGATTTAGGGTTTCTGTTTTAATATTGAGGTCTTTGATCCATTTAGACTTTAGTTTTGTGCATGGTGATATGCATGGATCTAGTTTCAGTCTTCGGCATGTAGAGAGCCAATTTTTCCAACACCATTTATTAAAGAGACTATCCTTCTTCCAGTGGACATA